>VCNE01000338.1:0-15562 GCA_009869805.1 Oncopodura yosiiana | reverse complement strand
TTATCTTATATATGGTAGAAAATATTCTTTTCCTTTCTTATATATATAAATACAATTTGTAAAGCTATTGAATGAACTAATAAAATTATACACTGTTGTTTCTTCAACAAATTGTGTTTATGCTTATCACTTTGTACAAAGGGGACGAGAGGAGAATTTCATCTTCCAATCAGCAAAAGCATTTCATACGAAAAAAGATCAAAAAGTAAAATGAAAGTCTAATCCTATATAATATATTTGGGTTGTTTTGTTTGCAAACTTTGATGCTTAAAAGCAGCTGTGCTATATATATTATAACTTCTATAAGTACCCTGATAAAACAAAGCATCAAAATAAATTCTCTCTTCTTCTTTGAATTTTTGTTCATATCTCTCTTCTTGATTTCTTTGTTGAACTATTTTTTCCTTTATGTCTTTCTTCATTTATTTGCTAAAGTTTCATCTATTTATATAAACTACATCAGACAGGTTCTGGTACTTTCGTCGCTTGTAAATTAAATTACAGTTATGACTGTGTCAAGATTGAAAGAAATTTACTGTCTACTCGCTTGCCAATACATAAATACATATACTTCATTTCTCAACTCAACAGTAAATTAATGAGAAAAAAGCATTACATATGTAGTCTCAAATGCAGTCACGATAAAAATAGTTTCTGAAGGCCACAAAATGCTCTTGAACTTTACTGCACAGTCCATGATAATTTTAGAAATTCTCAACGGAAGAGAAAGTTCATTTACTCTAATATCTTTTTTTCTTGTCTTTATAGAGAAAGTATAGGAAAGAAATGAGAAAGTTTTTTAGAGGCTTATTTTATCCGACACTCACAAACTTGTGTCTTTTATGTTTCTCAAAATGTCCTTCACTGGTCAAACCAGATCATCACATTTTCACATTATTATATTTCTTCTCTACTTTCTTGAGACATGTGCAACGAATGAATACTTTCAGAAAAGAACAAAAGAATTTTCCTTTTTGTGTGTGAGAAAGTAGAAATCGTTTTGAGAAATGAAGAAAACGAATACGTATTATAGTATTGAGGAAGAAGAAGAATGAGAAAAATTCTCGGATATAAAAGATTTCAGGGTGAAGAGTAAAGAAGAAATTGTATGAGTTGCTTATGTGGATCTCTACCAACTACCTCAACCTACATTAAATTTCATGAGTTGGAAAGTTGACGATAAGAAAACGACGACGACATAATATAATATGAAACACTGAAAGACAATGTACAAGAAGCAAGAGATTTTAGTCTCACGCATCTTCAAATAAAAGCGTTTTATTATTATTAATCTTTCAACAAACGAAAGTAGTTTCTAACAGACTCTTTATTGTAAATAAAATGGAATCTTACACTTTCTTTTGACTTGAGACGCACAATAAATGTCTTATTTACTTTATATTCTCATAACATATCTCCTGGCTTGTGAATTCAATTCTTCTCCTTACGCACACTTTGCTTTCTTACTTTTCTTGAACAATATCCTTAATCCTTAGGAAAGCAAAGAAGTCAAAGTCAATAAAGATGAAACATAGCATATGCTACTAATACAGACCTAAAGTTGAAGATGAGTTATTATTATTGTTGCTTCTTCTTTCTATATATGCAACTCGTATCATAGAAGATAAGTAGTCTTTATGTTATGATTGAAAACAAGTGAAAATCAGTTAGTTGTGTAATATTTTTTTGTTCAACGTTGTAATGAGATATAACATGAAACAATATGAGTTAAAGAGATATAGGCTATCAGATATCATCATCACAAAATAACAACTTTTGATTAGTCCCAACTGCTAAAAACTGACAACTACTTACATAGATATTTACTCTATTGTTGATTTAGCACTATACTTTAATGTATAACACGAAAAAAACGATGTTACTAGAAGTTAATAAGTGTCAGACACAAATGTATGAGTCATGATTGATTTAGTTAATTACTTTGCTCCTTCAATCACAATGTCACTGGGTCATGTAGTTGCCACGAGCTAACCAACTGCTATTCTTTTTGCCATATGCTTCGTCTACTTTCTAACTAACTTACAGGACAAATGGTAAGGTTCAATGTCAAATTAGTTGGTTGATTGCAATTCGTACAGCAAGATTGAAGATGAAATTATTATTGTGGAAAATCTCTTTGGGATCTTTGTTGCTCTTCTTTATAGTACTAATAGTAGTTTCTGAAGGAAAAAGCCAAGGTACATAATATAAAATATTTTTGCTATTCAAACGTTTAGACTATAGACTATAAACTCTTAAAATATTAATTTTAGACTATCAACAAGAAAATAAAAGAAACAAATCCCGTCATGTCTCAGATATTTTTGACGCTTTTGATTTTCCTGAGCGAGGTATCTGTGGCATGCATGACTCTTGCATTCTCCGCTGTAATGATGGTTTTCTAATATGAAATTATTATTGTGGAAAATCTCTTTGGGATCTTTGTTGCTCTTCTTTATAGTACTAATAGTAGTTTCTGAAGGAAAAAGCCAAGGTACATAATATAGAATATTTTTGCTATTTAAACGTTTAGATACTAGTATAAACTCTTAAAATATTAATTTTAGACTATCAACAAGAAAATAAAAGAAACAAATCACGTCATGTCTCAGATATTTTTGACGCTTTTGATTTTCCTGAGCGAGGTATCTGTGGCATGCATGACTCTTGCATTCTCCGCTGTAATGATGGTTTTCTAAGATATCCATACATTTGCTCTTGTGATGTAAGATGTTCAGTATTTGATGATTGTTGTCTTGATCTTCCATATTATTGTGCAAATGTTAGTACTGATCGTAGTAGAAATCAAGAAGAAGAGGAAGAAGAAAAAACAGAGTATCAATGCGTTGGAGAAAGTCAACTAAGACATAATAATAATAATGACATCATCAATCGTCATAATGACAATGTTGAGTCATATTATGGTATTTGGACTCATGTTGAAAGTAATTTGTCAACTGGTAGACCATGTTTAATTTATAATCCTCCATGGTGTGCTACAAATGATGGTTCTATTGGAATCAAATTCACTCAGTCACTTTCTATACTATTGGATGTTGGACCAGTTAATTGGAATTCTCATTTGCTATACAGCTCTGATGTTATCGATATTCATAATTGTCAAGATCCTCGCGAAGTGTGGGATCCTTTTCATTATATTTGTAGGTTAGTGAGCCTGCCTGACGCCGGCACCTACGTCATTCGACCTTGAAGCAAAAGAGAAAGGCGCAGACATTTTTCTTTTTTTCTCTTCATAGTATCTCAACACTCGAGAAGTGTAGTTTGCGTGAAAAATAAGCAAACAGTTTTTAAAAGTTTTTTGATCATTTTTTGGGAGATTTGGACATTTTTTTGGTTTTAAAAGTGTGATTGTACCTCCATTACATCAGGTAAGCGTAAATTTTATATTATATAATTAAAATAAAGTTGAAATATTTAAAGTATAGTAATTGTTGTTTTATTTCCTTTGTTTGTAGTAAAATGGAGGAAGAACAAAATACAACTCCATTGAGTTTGGGAATTGAAACTGCTGGAGGAATTATGACAAGTCTTGTAAGCGTAAATTTTATATTATATAATTAAAATAAAGTTGAAATATTTAAAGTTTAGTAATTGTTGTTTTATTTCCTTTGTTTGTAGTAAAATGGAGGAAGAACAAATTCAAAATCAAAATTAACAATCAATTCAATTGTGCCAACAGCAATTGTGTTTACTTAATTGAAAATTTAGATAGAAAATTGTTTTATATTGGCTCATCAAAATCAGCAATGGGTACCAGAATTTCTCACCACTTCAGAAAAGGTAGTCATTTTCATTTCAAAGACAAAGATAGAGCTGAATGAAAAGTCACCATATTAGCCACTACTAATGAAATTGGACTCCTCTATATTATGGAAGACTTCTTCATTTTGAAATTCGGGGCATTAAACAAGAAAAAAGGAGGACTTAATAACAGATTAAATATTTATGATCCTTATATTGATAATCAAACAAATGTATCATATGATGAAAGTGTTTCTAAATATTTATTAGCTACTCCCCAGTTTGAACTAGTTTATGACAACTTGACTAAAGTACTAATTAATAGATTCAAAGATTAATTTAAAACATAATGTAGTGATTAATTAAGTATTTGTTGAGTGACTAATGTATTAAAAAAGTAATAAAAGTATTGATGAACATTAAAAGCAAATAAACTGTGTCCAGACTTACATATTTCATAATACAAGAACCAGGTCTTTATGATTTTTATACTTATTATTCATTATTCAGGTTCAAAACGGTAATTGAAATTAAATTTTTCTTGATTTAAGTCTGTTACATTTGATTGTTCATGTCTAAATATGTTTTATTTATTTTTCCTTCAGTGAAATGAATGAGGAGGAGAGACTTCTTCGTTTATTTATTATTGTGCCCAAATCTATGTCTGAAAACGACCTGAAAGGTAAAAAAGGAATTTATTCTAAGAATTTTTAAGAAATATTTCTTTTAACAAAATTGCTTTTTCTTTCTCTATCTTTTTTTCAGACCATTTCGCACAATTTGGAGATGTGGAACATTGTAATGTTGTTAGAGATAGGAATACCAAAGAAAGTAAAGGGTACGCGTACGTCAAATTCCATAGGTAAGAAATATCATATTTCTCTCATAACTAGAAGTTATTTTATATTCATAGAATTCAGAATTTGACAGAATATAACAGACAGACTCTGCTTGGCAGAGTATATAAATTCAATTGATGTTCTAAATATTTATTTCATTACAATCGTAATAATAGTTTTTCATTCTTCTCTTCTATTATGTATTACAAGAAAATGTAGGGTAGTAGAAGTGCTCCAATAGTTTACAAGTTCAAAACAACACTTTTTCTATTCTATGCAATAATAGCAATCATCATCATTTGATCGACAGAAAAAGATTTTTTTTGTTGATTAACTACTCATCAACATCAATACCTTCATTGTGTTATACACTTGAGTAGTATGTACATATTGATGTGTAGCATAAATGCACCTCACTCACTCAAGTTTATTTTATGACATACTATCAAAGTGTTTTGCATGAGTTAGTAAAAGGCAAAGTAAATTGTAAAAGTATTATTATAAGGATAATATAGTTGATAGATAATTAAAGAATGTTTTAAGATTTCACTGTTTACTAAGCAAGTGAGTTAAGATTCAGCAATATTGCCGGTTCTCTCTCTTTCTATTTATTTATTTGTTGTGGGTCTTATACTACCGGCTTTATAGATATATAGTAGAATACAACAAATTTATTCACGAAAACTTCTTCATTTTGAACAAATGAATAAATAAAGAAAGAAACCAATGTTTTGTTTATATGATATTTTAATAGACTTATTTTGATTTCCCTGACTTAAAAAATTTCCTGTCTGTTACATGTCAAAGTAATGCATGTATGTCATTATATATTTGTTTAGAATGAAAAGAGTCTCAAGAAGAGAAAAAAATGTTTGTAGTAGTAAAATCAAGACTTTTGTTTGATGTTTTAGAGACAAGTCATTGCCGGTATGTTTAGTTAAAACTATAGTGCATGAACGATGTGTTTTAGGATGGTATCATTAACTGACTGTGAAGAGTCACGCAAATGTTGTTAATGTAAAGAAGAGAGAGAGAAAATATAGAAGACTATTATAATATGTATATACACATTTTTGTATATTAGCAAACCAATTTACTATTCAGTTTCACCGATTCTCAAGTTACTTTTTTAGTTTTCCTCTGAAGTATAAAGTGTATTAACTTGACTGACTCAAAAGTCTCAAAGTGAACTTTAGAATAATAAACATTTCAAACATGCTATTAGCAGTAGTTCGTGCTAAGAAAAAAACTTTACAGAGAAAAGTTTGATATGCGTTGTTTAGTTAAAGTTACTTGAGTCAATTTTGGCACTTTTAGGTATTATACCTACTAACGAGGCAAGAAGCATACTATACAAGAGAGAGAGAGAGAGAGTAAAAATGTAAAATGAAAGTCAGTTTATAGATTGACGATGCATTACTACCACAAGTCGTCTCGTTTAGTTAGTCCTGTCAATTTTGATTTAGTTGTCGAACCATATAATACAACACTCCTTTATATACACAATAAGTCTCTAATTACAAACTTTTTAAATCATGTATAGGATATCACACGCTGCCAAGGCTTATGAAGGTATATTAATATATATACATTTTATTATTTACTTATGATTGTATAATAAACTAATATTATTTTATTACAGGCTGTGATCGTACCTTCAAGCCAGTCTTTGCAGACCCACGTCCACAAAAACAATTATTAGCTGATGATCGTTATAGTAGTGCTCATGGATCCACGACTGGCCCTTGTAAGTGTATACTTTTTCAATTAATGTGTCTACAAGACATTAGGTGTAATGAGCTCATAAATTGTCTAATTATTCTGAAGTTTATAATACCAAAAACTTGAGAGTAATTTAGATAAAGCAAGAGAGTGAAAACTAAAAGCAATTTATTGTGGTGTGTATGTTTTTCGGCATTTCTTATACAATTTCTTATAAAAGTACTTGAAATACCGCACACACAGACAGTGAATTATATTGCAAAAATCATAAAGTAGTTCAACGAAAGAATGAGGTATACCAACTTATAGATAGATACAAAATAAGATTATTTGAAAGTATATGATTTTGGTAACGATATCATAATCCTAGCATGAGGTAATGTATATGCAGGTAAATAGTATTGTAAATATACTGCAACTTATCAAACAATCGTTGCATAAAATAGAGTTGTTCCTTCCTGAGAAATTCTCACTATAACTCTTTCTCTTATAGTGTTGCCAAAAGCAAGAATATAAAAGTATCATATAAAACCACACCGACAGTAAACTTGTATAATTTGGTTATGTTTCTTCTATTCTTCAAATTATGTACTTGCTGGCAACCTACTCTGGTTGTTGTTGTTAGCCACATATTTTACAATACAGATTAGTTGTTGAGACTTGAGAGAGTATTTTGACATTTCTCAGTTTCTCACCGTAGTAAGTAAATGATTTCCCTTTTCCATGAATATGCGTCAACCATGCTCATTATTATCTCACAATGTATGTACTATGCGTGTTGCATATTTTTGATAAAAATCTTCCAAATGAGTCTTGATAGTACAACTTTGTCTCTACTAATTAGTGAAAGAGTCGGAATAATGCAAGTTCTCACACAGTAGTAGGCTTTTTTACTAGATAAGCTAAATGTCAGATGAATGCACTATTTTATATATATTATATCTGTTACAATATAAAAACATCACCACTACTGTTGTTGGTAAAGAATGAGAGGAGAGAATAGATATTCTTTCTATTATTATTATAAGCATATTCAACTTTGTTTTTTTCCTTTAGTTATCTATCTTTTTATAGTGTTGTACATGTTAGTATTCTTGTAATGTGTTTTGTTACACGTGAACAGACAGAGGAAGGAAGTAGCAACTAAACAATAATTTATAGGAGAGAGAGAGAGAGAATGAATTGCTGTTTTGTGATGCTGATCATAAAGAAAGATGTTAGCTTCTTCTTCTTCTAAAGTTGTAAAAATATTTTTAAGCTAGAGATGAATAAAAAAATATGAATCAATCTTAGATTTGATAGGGGAACGAACTCGTAAAGAGATTTGCTGGATTTTAGTCTTGAAAATCTTTTTTTTTACTGAATTAAACTGAAGAATATACCGGTTTTGTCTATTTTAGAATAATATACTGATGTTAAAAATAGTGTAAGGCAGAGTTTGATAGAATACATACACCTGTAAGTTTAGTATGTACCACATATTTTGTACACATGGTTGAAAGAATGAAAAGTAGAAAAATTTATTATATACACAAAAATCACTTCTTGCGTAGTATGTAGAGAATATATATGAGGAGTTGATTAGAATCACTAATCTCAACACAACTTAATAATCATTATTATTATTATTATTATAATATTTTTTGTTGATTTTGTAGATGATTTACATGATTTTGGAGTTGAAGCAGCGTATCAACCAATGTTAAATCATGGTCACTCTCATTCACATTCACATACACATTCTTCTCATCATGAGTCAGTAGCTTCACGACTCACTGTTCTTGCTCATGGAAATTTAAATCAAGACCAACTTTGGAGGCTATGTGACTTTTTTCCTGGACTTGACTATTGTAATGTGCGACATGATCCAAAAACTCGTCAATGTTATGCAACAGTTGTATATAATTCACATCAAGCTGCATCTTATGCAAAAGAAAAATTACATGGTTTTGAATATCCACCAGGCCATAGATTGATTGTCAAATTTGAATGTGTTAATGACTCACCAAGCCGTTCAGGTCAGTTTTATTACTCTGGTTCAGGTATAGCATGAAAATACTGATTAAATAAAAATATATCAACTTTGTACATTAATATATATTATATGACTTGTAAATTAATATTTATGATTTTTCAATTGTTATATATATATAGGTTCATTATTAGGTCCTCCATCACAAGGTAGATACATTCCACAAGGAAATCATAATGGATCAGCAGTTAGTGGTGTTGGTCCTAGTGGTCCTTTAGTAAGCATGGGCCGACCTCCACAACATCAGCCAGGCTTAGCTCCTGATTTAGCAACATTAGCAGAAACAATAGCTCAAGCAACAAGCATTATTCAAGCTGCTGGACTAAATGCTACAACTTCTCATCACCATCATTCTCCTCATCAATCTGCAGGAGAATCATATGACCCTTCTTACTGTTCTGTCAAACTTCCATCTCCTCAGCCATTAGCACCTATAGATTCACCTGTAATTGAACGGTAAGAAGATAAGGCTTTTCATCATGTCACAATTCAACACATGTTAAACCATTTTGCTTTTAAATATACATATAAGATTAAAATTCAAATCAAACTTGAATTCTAAAGAAACTGGAAAGGTTGGGTTTTTTTTGCACGTTATACTTTCACTTTGACTTACTTATCATCAATATATATCATCATCAAATCAAATCATAAAGTGAAGATTCAAGTTCACAACTTGTTACGTCTGTTTTACAACAAAGTTGCATATACATAGATTACTTTCAATAATGCTTTATTCAACATGATTTTTATAATAATCTAAATTGTTGCATTTTAAAAATATTTTTAGGCTATTTGTCGTGTGCCATCCAAGTCCACCTCCACTTTATGCCCTTAAGGATATTTTTGGACGGTTTGGTAACCTAATTGACATTTTTATGCTCAATGGAAAGAATTTTGGATATGCCAAATATGCCAATAAAAATTCTGCGGATGACGCCAAAAGTGTAAGTATATATTAGCATAGTTCTTTTTTTATAAGAAAATATAATTAGGCAACCAAACCATATGCTATATTTTACTTTTATAGACATTACATGGTCAAGAAATATGCGGTATGAGGTTGAAAGTTTTTCCAGCCGAGCCACAAGACCAAAAATCCAATGCAACACAATCAACGACGGCAACAACTAGTGCTAGTAGCTGTGCAAGTGGAGGAGGAAGCAGTGCAAATAGTACTAGTGGAGATCAAAAATGTAAGAGACCTAAGATGGAGGATCCGGATGATTTAGATACAACTACTGTTTCTTAAAATCTATATCCGTCCAAACTTTTATTAAACAAATTTGAAGCATTTTAATTTTTCAGGTCAGTAAAATATTTATTGAACTTTATTATAATTTTGGGTATTTTGTGTGCTATGTTTGTCAGGATTTTTGCTCGCAATTTAACTTCTACTACTCACTACTACTTGAGAGAGAGAGATGAGATGGAATGAAAGAAAGAAAGAAAGGATGTCTGTGTCTCTACACACTCTACTACTGAGAAAAAAATCGAATTGAAAATTTTGAAAACAAACAGAAGCAATATATATCAAGTCTACCTTTTTATAATAGATTATAGAACTTTTATTACATAATAATGACAATCAGTCTTCGGCCTTTTTTAACCAAAAAGATTTTATCTAAAGTGATGAAATATATATTATATAGCTTTAAATTATACTAGTGCAATACTTTTAAAAAACAGAAACAGAATTTGATATTATTATTATTATTATAAACAGTGATTTATTGTAGACAATAATGTAATTCCGTCCAAAGGTTCTTTTTTAAGAATTGTGATATAAACTTGCATGAGGAATTCCAACAACTTTTTATTGTTTTTAAAGAAAAAAAGACCAAGAAATGATTCTAAGCCTTAGATATAATGAGGTTGTGAAATATTTTACTCTCTAACTTATCAAAGATTTTTTAAACGAAACGAAATTATTGTGACCTTTTACGACGAATAATATTATTAATGTGTTCTAACAATTGTCCATTCCAAAACAACTGGAGAGGTTGTTGTTACTTACCTTCATAATAAGAAACGAAAGAATTTTTTAGCTCATAATTATAAAAGTACACAACAGATACTACAAAGCTATACGTATAAAAATTTACTACAAAAATAGTAGTAAACAGTTCAATTTCCATGTTCAAAATAATGCACACAGCAAAATGTTTTTTTAAATGAAATATAACTCTCTTGCGTCTTTCTGAAAAATGGCTAACAGTTAATTTCTTAATGAGTGAGCGAGAGTATATAAATATATACTAATTAATAGTAGTAGTAAAAAGTAATTTTATTGTGTTGTGTCGTGTAATTATTATATAAATGACAGAAAGAGAGGGACAATTATTTTAATATTTTAAACATGATGAGTTGATTAATATATTTAATTCTAGGTCATAAACAGTAATTAACATATTTAAAAAGTTATTAAGTTATTATTATATTATTATTATTATTATTTGTTACTTTTTATGCAATGCAAACCAATATCTCAAGTGATATTGTCTGTTTTTCTTCTTGTGTCTAGATGATGACATCTGGGATTCATTGACTTGAAAACAATATTAGTTAATAACAATTTCACTCATTCCCTTTCTCTGAACACATCCAATTTTTTCACTCTCAGACTAATACACTATTTTACGAACTTACAAGCCAAATTCTAAAATACTCCTATATAATTCTATTTTTTCTCCTTTAGTAAATCCTTATTCAAGAAAACAAAAGTTTTTTTAAAATTGTAGATAATTTTCTAATTTAATTATTTTGCTCACTATTTTAAAAGTAGCATGCTCTTCATCTTTTTTGTATCTGATATTATATATATTTTTTCTCCATAATATAAACCTTTTATCCTTTGTAAATGTATTAAATATAAAATGTAGCAAGTAGTAAAAAAATATATATATATTATGAGAGCAGTGGTAGTAAAAGTATTTTAGTAGTTAGAGAAAGTAGTTAAAAGTCATAATATAAATAGATAATATATCCTGATTATATACCCAAACAAAAAAGTGATCCAAAAGAATTCCATTTCCTTTAAACCTGTCAGTACCTTAAAATATATTAAAAATACCTACATGAAAATGAACAAAAACGACGGGACGGATCATAGAACCAACAACCCTGACGTGGACGACAAAAACTGTGTTACAACATCGAAAAAACTCTACTGCCTGAACTGAAACTGAAAAAAAATATTACTACTTGGACGAACACTTTTGTTTAATTTAAATTCATTGTATACTATTTAATTTACTTATATAGAATTACTTTGATGAGATTTAAATTCAAAGTGTGATGTAATATATATATATATATAATGAACCAACATCTAAAATTAATTTTCAGTCAGGTAGAATGATTATACAGTTATTTGATGAAACGCTAATAGCAAGATAGAAAGAAGCCCACGAATATATAGTATTCACTGTGACAAGAAAAGAAAATGACGCCAAATATTAATATGTGGATGCATAGCATTTTCTTCATTTGTTTAGAGAGATTCAGTTTGTCAATGTCAATAACTGAAAAAAAATTGTAGCTCCTCTTACTAAGCTATATAGTATATACAAAAGACTTAAACAAAAAAGCCTTATGATTTTTTTCCATATATGATATAAAAAAGCAACATAATTTTGTAGTTACTGTACAACTGTAAATGTTAGAGAAATTATTATATTATGTATACTATAGATTTTTATTTTAGGATTTGGTGTTTTGGACAAGGGTTTACACATTACGTAAAAAATACTTTACTACTAGTACATACACAAAAAATACACTTATATTATATAGTTTTATGCCAGTGAAATGAGTAGATGAAAATGAAGAAGAGAGATTAATTACTAGTAAAACTTGATGTAGCTTACATTACTACTGAGAAAGACTACTTATATTATACTTTACAACTACAAGAAGTTGAAGTTCTTTTACTTGTACAACAAGACAGGGAAAAAATAAGAATTTAGAAGAAGAATGAGTCTTTATAGTAATTTGACTACTGAAAAGTATATTTCAATACAATACAATGAAAAAACAATCACACAATCATGAACGAAAACAAGTTGTTAGTGATTAACTATATAGTCTTTGTGCAGTGGTAATAATATTATAATATCTTATTATTAAGTAAGAAAAAAACTTTGTATTATTTTAGTGTCGATTATCAGCAGGAAACTGACATTTTTTTAGTACGTACTCTATATAGGAATTTTTTTACTTCAAATGTGTTAATTATTAAAATTACACTTTGTTGTATAATTTTTCTTATATGTAAATCTTATATATGAATGATGATGATGAAGGTGCTAAAATACTTCTCATAATGTGAAATTAGTAGAATGATAATGACATAAGAAGATAAAAAAATGTACATTTGACTTGATTGTACTTTTTTCACATCAGTCTTACGAGAAAGAAAAAAAAAGAAATACTACATCACATTAAATTTGCTACTACAAATAATACTGATATGTCATATATTTGTGGTAGCTTTACTGTTTGTTGAAAACAGTTTTGTACGTACTTACATTTTAGAGAAATATTATAAGAAAAAAATTTTTACACGTGGTGACGGTAATTTTACAATTTTAAGACAATTATAAAAACATAAATGTTTAGAAACATTGTACAACGAAAAACATACCATAAATAATAACTTACTGTATCACTTTAAATACTTGGGAAGAGAACGAAACAGAAAAAACACACAACAGAGAGAATATGTGGTTGACGCTTTTTATTGCATAAACTATATTATTTCACCATAAGATAATTTTTTGGCTAGATTCATAAGATTATTTACATTTTACAATCCCATAAATATGAATCAATTTTTTAACTAAATTTCTATATATGCATAATTACATAGGAAGACATACAACAAATTACATAATGCATCAATCATTTCATATGTATATTTCAAAGTGAAAGCCATTTTACTATAATGGAACTTTCTCCACTATAAAGGCACATTTTAAAAAAGAGAAAAAAGTTGACAGAATAATTTTTTTAGAAAAATAACATAAACGAACGAATAGAACAGGAACATATATAAAAAGGCTACATAAATACACAACAATGATGGAAAAACGACAACGAAATCATCTTTTACAGAGAAAGTATTCTTTCACCAACTTTCACCATTTAAAGCAAATGGAGGCTATGTGTTCATGAAAAAAAAAACAAAATTTAGATTTCAAAGAAAAAACTTTATATACAAAAGCTAAACTGACAGAATGTTGAAATATTATTAAAAATACAATTGGACTTAATATTTAATACTATAAACTTTCACTTTAATAACAAACAACATTACTATTATTACTGTCATATATACTGACATAATTACAAAAAATTGAAATTAGCATTAAAGTTCTTTCTTTTTAAGATAATAACCAAAAAATATATATGAAACATATACCACAAAATATATTAAATATTATTTAAATATATGAGTCAGTAATAACCAAAACTATAAAGTATTCAACAGATTTATTATTGTTAAAAAAATATTGTATTTTTGTCGTTTTTAATATTATACTCAAAATGTTAGCCACAGAAAAGATGTTTTATATATAAATATATAGTAGAGAAAGAAGAAAGAAAAAAGAAGATGGATGAAGAAGAGAAGATCGAAGAAGAAAGAAATTGAAGATGCTCACTTAAAAAAAAGAGATATATAATTATTTTCGTAATATAATTTTTGAAACTATATATAAAAAGCAATATAGTAAGTGCCTATATAATTCTGTGTAATTTTATTCCCCATTGTTGTGTTGTAATAATTTCCTTTATTATTGTAAAAAAACTTCAACCATGAAAAAAGAAAGTATATTTGTTAACTTCTTTAAAAAAATATTATATATTGTCATTCTCTGTCACTGTTGTAATAATACCAGTTACAGAAATACAAGTCACAACAAATGTACAAGCATAAAAAGAAATGTTAAAAAATGATGATGAAAGTAAAAGCCAGTGATACAGTACTTTTCTCCGTATTCGTGCATTATTTATTTTTCTGACTGGCATGATAATTGATATTAATACTTTAAAAAAAACATAATACAAAATGTTGCATGAAAAATATTTTAAACAGTCCAAACATTTCTAGTTGCTTCGTCCATGAATCTTTTATTTCTTGAAAGAAATCCAATATATTGAAGCTCATTCAAAGACTGTTGAAAGCGTAACCTACATAAATAAAATGGGATATGTTATAATTTGATCATTATAAAGAAATATATTTTGATTTAATAAACATACAGATATTGCTCTTCTCCAGCACCAGCAGCTTTTTTTGCTTTCTTTCTTGGAGAAGGGGAAGAACTTTCAAGTACAACTTTAAACGACTCGTAGATTTCATTTAAATTAATATTTCTGTGTGGATGCTCCATAGAAAGTTTATACACTATACAAGTGTCAGGCATATGTGGATGAATTCCATCATCATCACATTCGTTGCATTTAATATATTTTAAAGGTTTACATAAATTGAAATGAATTTTAGCTCCTACTAGAGGTGCAAATGAAGTTTGTAATGTATTCAAATCATCAAACAAATATATTTCAGAATATGGAATTGATGCTAATGGCACTAGGTAAGTCTTGACAGTTGTTTCAAGGAACTTGACAAACCGGTCTCTTATTCGAGGAAACGTTGTTAATTCGGAGTTTTTTGATTGAATTTCCTTGGACATATACTGCCGAAAAAAGACAAAAATGATTTTAATAGAAGTTCTATATAAATCTTAACTAAAGAAACTTACCTCTTTTAACTGTAAAGAAGTCATTCTTTTTTTTAAACCATTGATACCATTCTTTTTTGGTGAAAGTGTGGTACTTTTTCTTGGTGAGGATCTAACTCCGTTGTTAGTTCCATTTTTTTCTTTTAGCTCCATTAAAAAATTTGTAATTTCTTGTGTCATTTCAAATATCTTTGAATTTAATAGAACATTTTCTGGAGCATCACTGTCAGCTAATGTTAGAACTCGAATTATTGAACTAATCCTATTTTCAAGTTCAAATTTGCTCATCACTTTAATTGTTTTTAATAAGTGTTCTAATGGAGAAACATCATCTGGTTCACAAGGTTGAAATATTTGACCATCATAACATTGGACAAATAAATCTTGCAACTATAAACATTCAATAAAACAAAAAAAAACCGTAATTAGTGACTGATGAAGATTGTTACATATTATTATAG
>VCNE01000336.1:0-13395 GCA_009869805.1 Oncopodura yosiiana | reverse complement strand
ACTGTACCATCAGTTATTAAGACTAGTCCCGAGGGAGTTGACTGTATTGAATATCAAGATGATTCCGTACAAGACAGTGTTTTTACTTCTGTATTGACCAGAATATATGAACGATTTGTTCTTCTCAATGACAAATTGGAAACTGTTTTTAGGATACGTGGATTACAGGAACTTAAAGTCAAATTGAAAAAGTTTGTTGATTCGGTAAGTCAATGTAAACAATAAAAGTGTAGTTCCATATTATAGTAATTCTTATTTTGTTAAAATCTCACAGGCCCTAAAAAAATTTGAACCAAATTATAGTGGACTGAAAGAAATATTCCGTGGTCTTCAGTTTTTACCATTAGCAAGAGATCCATTTTTAAGAGTCCAGTGTTTTATAAATCATTTGCTTATTAGTTGGCCTCAAGTAACTCATTTATTACTTCAACAAAGAGAAAAGCTTGTATGGAGTGGAATTGGACAAACAGACATTCAAGTATTTTATGATTATTTAGTAACTGATTTACTTTCACAACATTTTTTAACTGGTGCTGATAAACAATCTACATATGGAATGATATTTAAAAGAGAATCGCATGTTTGTCTAAGACAAGATTCATCTAGCTCAACATTAAGTAATACTACTACTACTACTAACAATAATAATGGAATGACTGCAAGTGTAACAAGTAGTTCATCATATACTTCAGCATTATCAACAGTTAATAATAACCCAGATGAAGACATAATAAAGAAACAAACAGATGCAATAGTTGTAGAAGATTTTGGTAGTAGGAAAAGATTTCATATGCTAATTTATAAAGCTGAACAGTCATATCTTACAATACTTGTTCAAGATTCAGCTGAATTATCAAGAGAATTTGCTCATAAACTTGAGTCATTCCTAAATCTCAATTTTACAGCATTAGCAAAAGAATTGGCAAAAGATTATTCTACACCAAGTAATTCAGCTAATAGTTTCAATAGTGTAACTAGTCCATCATCAGCTAATAATCATCTTGCAGAAGATGGAACACCTTTAACTATTAAATATTTATATTTTAACAATCTTAATTTAGCTGAGAAATTGTCACCAGGTTATCTTTGTGATTTAGATTCTTATAAATTATTAGCAGATTTAAATTTAGATTTGTCTGGTGTAACAGAAAATGGTGAAATTGTTGTAAAAATGGTAACAGATACATGGGTCGTAGCTAAAATATCAAATCGTCGTGAATTTTATGCAATATTTAATCAAAAAGGAAATATTATGGAAATTGATGAAGAGATGAGAAAATTAACTGATGATCATTTAACAAGTATCTTTTTTCAAGATTAAGAAATCTGATGACCTAAAATGTGTATGTACAATAAATAATAATACAACTTCTACTTGATACTTAATATTATTATTATAGCACAGCACACCTGCATATATCATTTATTTGCCATAATGACATTCAGACTGACAATGCTCTTTGTTGTTATATATTATTTAGCTATTTTTATTTTTACATTCTGGTAGTTTTATTTTAACTATAGAGCTATACATAGTAAGGAGGTTTTTCTTTGCTAAGTCTCTTCTTCACGTACACTTAATAATATATCATAGACATGTAATCATATAAAGTCACTACAATGTTTTTTTATTTATTTTTATCATTCTAATAGAGTACTGGATGACAGACAATAATAATATTCCTTTATAAAAGGAAAATTATAATAGTAGTAGTAGGTGATGATTTTTTATGACTGCACCCATTATTATTATTAAATATTCTTTTTAACCTTTAATGTGATTTTTCATTCATATACATCCTTTTTATCGGCAATATATTGAACAATGTCAGCAGGTTTTAGTAGTTTTTCTGCATCTGCATCTGGTATTTCAAAACCTAAGCAAAAAAGGGGTATATATAAGAACAATTTAATCAAGTTGTCTTAAGGTTTATTTTAACTTACCAAATTCATCTTCCATAGCCATGATAACTTCTACATGATCCAAAGAATCAAGTCCCAAGTCATTCATAAAGTGTGAATCAACGGTTAACTATATAAAAAGTATATTAAAAAGATAAAGATATATTAATCATATTAAAATAATTAATTTTATCTGTAAAAGAAAATTAAAAGCTATGAGAATGCTTTTTGAGGCAAAAATAAAGTATACCTTGTTGACATCAATTTTATCATAAAGTTTAAGTACAAAAAGAACTCTATCGCGTATGAATCCAATTGAATTGGGTGCTTGCACAGAGTAAAATTTCACTTGCTGCCTCCCGATCTGAACCTAATTAACAAGTTCCATAAAAACCCTTAGTTTGTACTTATAACAGAGAAGGCAACAAGGACAACTTTTCCTTTTCTTTCAGTGATCATGGATCACAGTAATGCCAAGCATTTTCAAGCTTTTTATTATTATTAATTTATTAACTTACTTTATCAGCATTAATTTTATCGAATGCAGTACAGACTTTAAGCACACGAGCACGAATGTCTTCCACTGACGCTTTCTTGTTCAGAGTTGAATAGTTTTGTGTAAGTGATCCACTTGGCAGTAATAAAGATGATTTTTGTTCAGCAGCACTAGGCAATTGACTGTGAACATTATTCCATAGTGAGCTTTTCTGTAATTTAATACAAAAAAAACAATTAAAACATCATAATTTTATTATAATGTTTAAACATCAATGAATCAATAACCTGATGGAAATAACAGGAAGTTGTAACAAAACTTCGACATCCAATTTGCTGTTGTTGAGAAGCCGCTATGATAAAACTAGACTGCATTTTTTGATTGGGCACAGTTTTGGAAATGGCACTGCACCTCAAAACTCGCAGTACTCTACTAGCCATTTTAGTTACTCTATTTGATTATTATTACTGATGAGAATAGTACTAATTCAAGAATCCAGATTAAAAGTTAATGAATGATCAAAGTTCCAAAAAATTATCAGCAAAAAGAAGAACTCACACACAAAACTTATTTTTCCGATCAGCCTTTCTTTGGGAAAGCACGAGGTTTTTCAAGCGGCAAGCATCGTACATTTCTTGTATACGGGGTATAATGCGATTTCTTAAAGTTACCATTTTTGCTAATTGATGATAATTAACTTATTCAGAGCATGTTTATTATTAGCATTTATATATTCTTAATAACTTCTAACATCTATTTGTCAAATAAATCATGAATCTTAAATTATTTAAAGTCATTTTTACTAATTTGACTTTCACGTGGAGAAAGCATGCTGCATAGTAGGTGGCAGATTTTGAACTTTACTTTTTTTGCTTTCACTTGTTCTTGTGGGCAGCTCCCAAAATTTTACTAACAATAATAATTAACACTTTGTAATTAGACTAATCATACTAAATCATTAACAACAGTCATTTAAATTATGTAAATTCATCAGGTAAATCAAACAGTCAAAGTGTCGTCTTATCATTAGTGATTTGTCCTTTATTATAAGTTTGTGTTTTTTTTGCTCACAGACATTATTGACTTTGGCATATTCAATCAAAAATGAATGGACAATTGGATAACTCATCACCAAAAATGCCACAAGAACAACGTGGACCTAATTTCGACATGATATTACCAGTGGTTGTCTCATTTAAAATATGGCTTGGAATTTGTGGAATTTGGTTATTCTTAACAAGTATTTCTCTCAACTTTCTTCTACTTACAATTTTCTTTTGTTCCATCATTTTTGGAGCCCTATTATATTTTCGACTTCCACCAGCATCAAATGAAGATGTAATAGCATTTTTTGGACCAGAAATGAGACCAAATGGAGTTTCACCTGAAGGAGCATCGCCAAGATCAAGATTAACACAAGTTAATCATCAAGAAAAACAAACTGCTTCCACTTTAAGTATAATTGCTCATAGAGGTTGTGGTTTAGATGCTCCAGAGAATTCAATTAGTGCTATCAGACAAGCAAAAAGTAGAGGATGTCAAGCTGTAGAATTTGATGTAGCACTTACAAAAGATAATGTTGCTATACTATTTCATGACGATAATTTACTTCGAGTTGCTGGAATTGATAGAGAGATTAGAGACATGACTTATGATGAATTGAAACTAGTGGATATCTCAGTACTTCATCCGCTATGTGACAAATTTCGTGGAGAAAGAATTCCTACTTTTGATGAGGCTGTAACTACTTGTTTGTCTATTGGATTGAAATTTATTATTGATGTTAAAGACATTGATATAAAGGTAAGAATTATTAGCTATATGTACATCTTTTAAATTAGAGGATGTTATTAATTTATTAAGATGTTCTATCTTTATGTAACACACAGATGATTGATGCAATCGAACAAGCTTTCTCCAAACACAGAAATATGTACACATCTGCTGTTGTATCATCATTTTATCCTTCTGTCATTTTTGAAATACGTAAAAGAAATCCAGCAATAATTGGTAATTATGCGTTTAATATTTATAATACATGTCTTCTTTTATGTTTTTAAAAATATAACTTTTTATGTGAATTATAGGATGTATGGCATATAGACCAGCTTACTTTCGTTACTCAACTTGGAATTGCAATTGGGAACATTTGGAAAAAAGAAATAAGACATTTTTAATGGATTGGGCAGCTATAATTTTAGATTCATTATGTGAATTTGCAACTCATCAAATATTCTGGTGGTTTCTTGGCTTGTCTGCTATACTCATTCATAAAGATGCATTAACAAAAGAAGCTACTTACAGATGGATTCGTAAAGGAATTAGATTATATGCTTGGACTGTCAATATGCCTGTTGAGAAACTTAATATGATTCAAAATCTTCAATTGGGATATCTTACTGACACTTTGGATGGAGGAGATTTGACAAATCCTTCCTCAATAAATAATAGTCACCGTTTATCATCTAGTCCAAATCAATAAGATAAGATATAATATTTTACCATTAATGATGATAAAGTGTTGAGTAGCTATAAACAAATTCTCAGTAAAAGCAAGTCACTCCATAACATGTATTTCAATTTTAATGACCAATCTTGTTTTAGTTATAGGCATTGTACCAAATACGCTTTATGAAAAAAAAAATCCCGTGTGATTATATATTATTTATCTTGTATAATATTCCAGTGATTTTGTTTATGCATTTACATTTGTTCGTTTTTTGTGTCATATCAGATATTTAAGATTAACGCACAAAATACCAAAGTGTTACTGTTACCAGCAGTATTCTTAATTAATTATTACACTATAATCTTGTTATAGTGTTCTCTCTTCCAGGATAGTTGTGTTTATGACGAGTGTTTTTTGTGTTGTGAGTGTGTACCATTGTAAATATTTTGAATGAAGAAAAGAAATAACAATAAACTTTTATGAACAAAATGACAATTTATTTATTCTGTGGAAAAAGAACAAAAAAGATAATTTTTTTCTTCTCCAAACGAGATCTTCTTACCCATTATATTATATAATTACAATTCTACTCATTCTTGTCAGTTTACCTCGCTCAAACAATATTCATTCAACATTCATTTTTATATATTACTAAATCATCATAATTTCAAAAAATTATTTACAACTCAATCAATCAATATCATTTTATTCGATATTCTTCACCTTATTAAAAATTACTCAACATTTTTAATACACAATATAATAATGCATAGCATAGCATGTGGTCGTGCATATTACAATTACATACTTTTTTATATTTACAATACTATGCACAATTGCTATAAACTAGCTTACAAACTAATAGCCTCTTTTTGTGCAGGAAACAAAAAAAATCATTTTTTTCTGTTTCATATAATTCGTCATTATTTTAAGGTATCATATTTTTTTGAAAACGGACATGTATACTCTCTTTACTTTATAAAAGGTGGGTTGGTGTGCATTTTATGGGTTTGTGTTGTATATGTTACAGAATACAATGTAAACCTGTAAATTACTAGTTGAATATGATTATAATAAGTATAAGTATTTTTCAAATGAGTCATCATCAGCAACAGCGGGGCCTTCATTGAGAATTAATTATATTGCTGACGTAGCAGATGCAGTACAAGAGAGTGTCCCACATTTACCAAAAAATGACACACCTTGCTGTTTGTTGAGATTGTAAGAAAAAAATGTATCTGTATAATATTATAAAGTAGAGAAAGGAAAAATAGAGAGAAAATAATTATGTGACATTTCTACAAATGTATACGTAGTAGTATGTTGTAAAAGCCTCATGTTATTGTAGATATATCTATATATTGAACACACACAAATCTCTTTCTATGTATACCTTCTTATAATAATAATATTGAACACTCACTAAAACTCTGTGTTGTATAAATATTAGAAACTCATAATATTCTAAAATCGAACCACATTTCTCTCTCTCTCTCTCTTATAATTACATCCGCTTCTTGGCTCATTTTATTGTAAGAAAAAATGTATCTGTATAATATTATAAAGTAGAGAAAGGAAAAATAGAGAGAAAATAATTATGTGACATTTCTACAAATGTATAAGTAGTAGTATGTTGTAAAAGCCTCATGTTATTGTAGATATATCTATATTGAACACACACAAATCTCTTTCTATAGACCTTCTTATAATAATAATATTGAACACTCACTAAATCTCTGTGTTGTATAAATATTAGAAACTCATAATATTCTAAAATCGAACCACATTTCTCTCTCTCTCTCTCTTATAATTACATCCGCTTCTTGGCTCATTTCCATATTACCTAGAGTTATTGTGTCTTTGGTGGTCGCACCTTTTTCTAGGTAGGGTACACTTACTTACACTTATACAGCTTAGCTCTTCTCCTTGTTTCATCTCTTTGAAAAAATTCATATCACTTGTTATTGTTGTGATTTGTGATATATGAGATTTTATACTATGTACACATACACATATCATTATTATTTGTGAACAAAATTCTTGTTGTTTCTCTCTGTCTTTTTAATATTATACTATATATATTATTATTGTAGTTTTGGGTTTTTCAGTCTTGAGATGATGTGTCATCATTGTCATACTCACTACCAGATTTTGTACATTCACAAGTCACAGGCTGTTACTACTGGATGACGAACTGCAATCCAGCGACATTTCTTTGCTTTGTCCCAGTCTTGACAATGCCATCGGAGAAGAACCTATTATAGGGAAAAGTATAATGTTAAATTTTATAATTGATATTTTCGTTTTCAAAAGTTTAGTATACTTACTTTATATTCTGCCTCACTAGCTTTGCAAGTCATTCCTGGTGGAATAGAGCAAGAACGCTCGCTGTAGCAATGCCCTTCTTTAAGCCATCTTGGCCAAAATCTTAAACCTAAATCTCTCCATTTTTCATACACTGGACAAGATGTATATGCCCTACAAACATCAAATACATAAAAATTTAGTTTCGTTTCTTAATATACCACATTAATAAATTATTTGACACATACCACAGAAATTGGACCAACTTCCTCCTTAATTTGGGACTAAGACGTGTTCTTAATTTCGTACCATCAGGCATTCCTAAAGCTCCATATTGAAGCTTACGTATTGATTTAGGTATCTGATCATGAGTTTGTGGCACAAGACGACCTTTTTTATTCCTCTTGAATGGAAATTTCACCGTTCCATTGGGATGTGAAATAGCTTCTTGTGGTGTTCTAATACTCATATACATAGGATCAAAATTCTTCCCAAGTTTCATTCTTAATTGTTTTACATCTAAATCTTCTGGTCTTGGATCATACTTTGAGCCTGGAAGCTCTTGTAATTTAGCAATTAAATCTTTTGATGGCCTTGGACGAAGTAAGTATTGATTATTGTTATTATTATTATTATTCCCTCTTCTACTATTAGATCCATTTCCAGTCACATGAGAGACTTGTTGAACCAGAGCAATTAGTAAGGTCAGTAGCAGCACAAAAGTCTGACTACTTGAAGTTCTTGGCTTCTGCATATGCAAAAAAAGATTTAGAAAAAAACAACAACACAATTAATTCCAGTAGTTCAATATGTACTGATTCTCTTGTAACAATGTCATTATATTGTTTGCAACAGTCACGACTTTTGGCACAACTTTTTACTAACTGCAAGAAGAGTGAGATGCACTAGAAATATAATTTCCTTTCCATTTCACTTATTGTAGTCTGGTGCATTTTTTACACTCTGCATTTTAATTGGATGCATTTACTACAAAAATTTGCATGCTACATATACTACGTCGTATATTTATTGTTTTGTAGAACACTATGTCACTCTCAAGAGTTTTTTTTCCTCATGTTGTTGTTGTGTCCTTATCATTGACTTGACACCTCCAACACTTTATACTGTTGTTTAATATGTATACACTTTAAAGTGCCGACATGTGTAGTGCATTTATGTCGATAAAACTTTTAAAGAAAATAAGAGGGATGGTCGACTCTTTTAATCTAAAAGTTGTCGTAATTTGATTAGTATACATGATAGTAAAAACCTCTTTCTAAGAAAAGCAAATCTTGTATCTAGTTGACTATTTTTTTATTGAATGATACACAGTGACTAAAAAAACATTGTCCTAATGATAATTAAACTAAACGTGTCATTTGTAAGTTTAGTATATAAAATGAACATAAATAACTTTCCAAATATATAAAAACAAGGCATAAAACATTATTATATAGATACTCTATATTAGTATAAAATGCTGCTAAGTAGAAGGAAAAAGTATGATGTGAGTGAGAGAGGAAAATTACAACGTTCATTCATAAATCTTTTTAGAGAGAGAGAGAGAACTATGGAACTAGTTTAGAAAAAAAGAAGAAGACCAACAACTAATGTATATTAGTAGATTGTACAGTACAACTGTTCAATGAGATCATCATCATCATTGAAGAAGAAGAAGAAGAAAAAAACTGATCTACTCTGATAAAAAGCTTTAAAGACACACCTGCAATGGCAATGAGTATGCGAAAAAATATACCTAATAAAATCGCTAAATCCTATTAACCTGTCAAATAGACCACCATCAACTAACAGCTCTCGTCATTTATTTATCATCTTATAGAAAAAGAAGAAAAAAAATCTTGACTATAAAATTTACTTTTATATACTTCCCCTACCCTTGCATAACAACACTTCCACGTAAAATAAAATACAATAATGTTCTGTACTCCCACGCAAAAAAATTTGCGTAATTGATGTCGTAGCATTTTATATATAGGGTGTAATAAGAAATCTAAAGATTTCGGGTAATTTCTAAATTTTATAAACTCCTTCTATAGAGATTCATCTTTTTACGTGTGGTGGTTCTTAGTTCTTTACATAACAAGTAATTCATCATGCTCAAACTAAATTCCCCGTTACTTTTCCTTCTTTCTTCTTCCGTAGAAATGATTTTGCAAAATGATAAATTATAGTATCGTATTGACTTGACTCTGCCTGTGTTTTACTGCCTATCTCTAACTTTTAAAGTCATAGAGAGTCATGTACAATGTCAATTGTTGCAAACACCTTATATTATATGTTATATATTGTTCTCTCTCTCTCTCAACAATGAAAAAAGTCCTCCACACAAAACAATTAGGGATGGTCACTTATCCATGTGAAGTTTTTCTCTCTCTCGTATAAAATATAAACTAACTAAGCGGCGACATTACATCGTAAAAGTACAAATACGTCTTTATGTGACATAGCACTCCTTTTAATTCTTATATGACTAGTTTTCTCATATATACTTTTTAAGATGTATATACATATACACCTCATTTATAAATGGATGAGTGCTATAGAGGAAGAAGAAGAAAAAAATCTTATGAATGAAATTTTGGGGAGTTTGGTGCTGGTTCAAAAAGATACAATGTCTACAAATGCAATTCACATTTTGTTCCTCATAAATATTAATGAAGCTGCTTCGTTCTTTCTGTTCCCTTGAGGCAACTTTTATCTACAAACATTACAAAATATACCATAAGACACCAACGAAAATCCGAAACCACACATTATTTAATGGTACAAAAACTATCCACGTAAAAATATTCCAGAAGATACTATGTGACGATGATATAAATGGTGTACATAGATATAATGTATGAATGAATATATATTTGGTAGTGGTGGTATATTGTTGATGAGAGTTTAGTATAAGTTTTTTTTAACTACCCTGCCTAATAGTTGTATAAAGTTAATTACATATGGATTTCTAGGTAGGTCTCTCTTTAATGCTGACCCTACTTTATAACATACATATTGTCTAATATCTGCTCTTAGCTCTTAGTTAAAAAGATAGGCTTACACTTTTTTCATTGACTTTGTGGCAAGATAATGATGATGATAATATAATATTCCAGAGGCTTGGCTTTTTCATTCTATACCGACTAACAACTACTCGACTCACTAAAAACTTATGAATGAAATCTCTTTTGCCTTGCTTGCGTAGAGAGTCTCGAGTACTCTATCATATTTGCCAAGATTATTGTAATTTTTAGTTTGTGAAACAGCCAAAAAACTATTTTACTATGTTACCAATGACTAAAAGAAAGAAAATGAATGAATGAAATTTTTATGAATGAAATGAATCAACAAGGTACGTCTCTCTCACTTCTCACAGCCTACATATAGTAAAAATTGTGTGATGTCATCTTATAATTGNAAATTTTTATGAATGAAATGAATCAACAAGGTACGTCTCTCTCACTTCTCACAGCCTACATATAGTAAAAATTGTGTGATGTCATCTTATAATTGTTTCATACTGTGCTTATATATTATTGTTGTTTGTGTGAGATTTGCATGTGAGCATGCAATCAAGTTCACTTTAGGCACAAAATATATGAGTAAAATCTTTAGGGGGTTTGAGAAATAAAAATTATTATTGTGGATTTTTAGTCTCAAACAATATACAATAATATCAAATGAAAAGAGAGACAAGCCTGGACTTTTGAATTAATTGTCCACGTTCACATAAAGCTTGTAAGACATTGTCGTCGTTATCAAACTTGTCCTTTTTCATATGTCGCAAGGTTAAAAGTAGTTCTGAGAAACTATATTAGACTGAATGACGACTGACTACTAAAAAGTTAGTTATGAATGAGCTTTTTACATATTTCTTTATAATTAGGAGTGTAAGAAGTGATATATTTGCAATTTGTAACTAATATTTAAATGTTTCGACACTTTTGCACACAGGTGAAAATGTAACGGCGTTCAATAATGGATATAATATGCAAAATAGTAACCGAGCCTATTTACAACACTTACTAATGAGAGAGAGAATAATTCTCTTCTGGGCGATTGTAATGAGAGTAGGAGAGTAAAAAAATTGTGAATGAAACAAAATGATGATGAATCATATGTATATGTAATATATAAAGAATTAAAAGTGTCCATACAACCCACTCAAAAACCAAGCCAAAAAGAACCACACAACATTCAATACTATTGACAATTTTTCCAAAAGTTTTAAAACAATCCTACCTACTATATAGCCTTATAGTATGTATATAACCCTACCCTAGTAAATACATGTGTATAACTTATTTACTATGAAAAATGGAATGGTAACATGCAATCTATTGTTGTGATTAAATAATTATAATATATATGACATTAGGAAAAAGGTGAAGATTAAAATGAGATAAAAAAGTACATATAATATACATCCCACGCAATCTACTAAAATGTCGTCGTCGTCGTGTGTAACATAATATCTTAAAATTGTATTCCTCACTATTAAATATTTGCACAATAAAAAAAATCTTCTTCCATCAGATTAAGTATATGCAAAAGAAGAATCAAGAGCAGACGAGAGAGAGAGAGAGCTTTTAGGTATTAAAATGAATGAGTCATCTCTATTGAGAGTCAAGTGTGGAAAATTTTTGGAGGAAAATTAAATCAACTGTAAAGTGACAAGACCTGACAAAATGTCTTGAAGCGATCGACAGACAGAATAATGCTTTACACCACCTGACATGACATTTATGTTTTAAGGTTTTAGAACTTGGTAAATGTTTTTTTTTCTCAAACTTTCAATTGTATATAACGTATGTACATCGGGGATTGGCAATATTATTAGTATATATGTACTAAATTTGATGATGATGCGAGAGCATTTAGCCTTTCTTCTTCAGGATAACAAGTAGACCAAGATTAAACGATATGTATGCATAATATACAACTCTGTGTATAGCTAGTTATACAACAACAGAACAGAACAGTCAAGTCAGATCAAATCTCATTCACTTATAGTCAACCATTGTTTAATATACAGAGGGACATAACCATTTGCTATGAGTTGAAGATCATCTCTTTAGCTACTACTAGGACTATATAGACATAAAAAAGCAAAACTATAAGTACAAGTTATACAAGCTGTTGTTATACATGTGCAATTAAAGATGAGGTCATACTTTTGGATCTCTCTCTCTCTCTCCTGTGTACAAGCACCTTGGTTCATGTTTGGCTTTTTTGATATTTTAGCCTCTAGCTGTATTTTTTTCGCGAACCTTGTACTTATATACTTCTCTTCTACTATATAATACAATCACTACAATGTGACAACAAGTTATCTATTGCGAAAAGTGCTAATCCTCGCTCAATATATATATATATATACTGTGTAATTATAGACATAAAAAAGCAAAACTATAAGTACAAGTTATACAAGCTGTTGTTATACATGTGCAATTAAAGATGAGGTCATACTTTTGGATCTCTCTCTCTCCTGTGTACAAGCACCTTGGTTCATGTTTGGCTTTTTTGATATTTTAGCCTCTAGCTGTATTTTTTCGCGAACCTTGTACTTATATACTGCTCTTCTACTATATAATACAATCACTACAATGTGACAACAAGTTATCTATTGCGAAAAGTGCTAATCCTGAATCAATATATATATACTGTGTAACATATAAAAGATCAGATCAGATCAAGATATATAGATAAGATATTCTAGAGATATAGAGAAAAAAATTTAAGGCTTTCATACAAATTATTACTTTGGGAAGTCTCACTCGACTCTTACACTATTCTGCTAATGATTTCCTATTGAATTTGAAGTCTCACATCCGAAAATTGTATTCTATTTCATAGACCCCTTGCTGTTCTAGTTGGTCATAAAAGATATCTCTACAGTCTCGTCTCTCTCTCTATTACTTAATCAGGAATGACACGAATCACATACCAAAGGGGAACTTTACATTTCAACTTGCATGTCTCTTCTCTTCTCTATCGTTGTAAATGTTGTGAATACAGAAGATGATTACAGTGATGATGGTGACACTTGTGCTCCTTAGTAGACTACTACATATACTCATGTTGTACTCACATTATTATATTGATTACAAGCTTTTTCCTATTCATTGCACATATAGTGAATGCATGATTATGATTAGAGAGTTTATATATAATGTATATAAAGTATGTACTTCTATGTAGATTTAAGAGTATTGCATGGTCATTGTTATTATTATTA
>VCNE01000335.1:0-19663 GCA_009869805.1 Oncopodura yosiiana | reverse complement strand
GTGCCTTTAGCAAAAGTTCAGATAATTTACTCCTAGGACTTACAACTAATGCTACCACCAATGGCTTGATGACAAATGGTAATCATCATCATTACTCTTCGTTGTCAATAAATCATCAACAACCACCAGTTCCAGTTTCAAGAGTACGTCAATCTTCTGCAACAGATACTAATGTAACATCATCATCGTCAGCCTTTACTCGCTATAATGCTCCACCTCCAACAACTTCCACTACAAGTAATATGAGTGAAAGATCCCAAAGTCTTATTGATGTTAATAATGGTGGTGGCTATCAATCACCAAATTTAGGTTCATATCGCTACAATTCATCTAGACTGTCATCAACTTCTACTCTAATGGAACAGAGAAGAAAATGCCTTACAAAATTAAGAGGACTTGTTATTCCTGATGCTAATAATGTTGCCACCAACAATGTTGGAGGAGGAACAGCATCACTTGATAGAAAAACGGCAACAACACTAACCTCTGCTTCAGTTGTTGACTTACCTACAATAATTAGTAAAGATTCTATAATCTTGCCACCAATGATTGTTGGTAGCTCTGGTAAGCCACCAACATCAAGTCAACTGAATGGTAGACATCATCATCATCATCGTCTTGTATCTCGAACAGAGTCATTGGATGCCATTTCATCATCATCATCTTCTGATGATAATAGTAATCATTGTTTCAGTGCCAAAAGAAATAGTATCAATTCTATTACAGGAACCAACAACAATAATAATTCTTCTTCAGCAACTACAACTTTGGGGCACCTTGAAACAGACTGGAATAAATTATCATCATTGCCCAAATATTCTCCAGCATTCAAACGGCGCCAACTCACCCCTTACCTTCAATCTTCAGGAAAAGGGAAATTGTCAACAAATAATTCATTGCCAGTGTCATCATCAACAACAACAACTTCAACAAATAATTATAATAAATCAGTTGTCAACTCTGTTGTGACATCGACAACAACAGTAGGAAGTACAACAACTCCAGAGCCAAAAAGTTTGGATAGTGTTACATCACCAAGATCAGATTCAAGTTTTGACTTTTCTTCACCATCTCCACCAACAGTTGGAGACAATAAGAGAAATAATGTCAACAATTTGACATCAACAGAGTCTAATAATAAAGATAATAACAAAACTGTTGTAAAAGCTACAGCTCCACCACCAACAACTAATGGAAATAAGTACAGCAGTAATAATAAAAATGGTGGTGGAAAATTGGAAGATTCTGATAATGACTCTGCAGTAAGTTCAAGTCGTTCATCAATTTCACATGGATTATCACCACCAAATTCACCAACACCAGAACATTCATCATCAACACCTGATCCTGATGTAAAACAACAACAACGTAACTCATCAACTAATAAAACTACTGTTGAAAATGGTGATGAAGACTCAAATTCAGATGAAGGATGGAGAGTTCTTAAAGCACAAAGTGTTGAGGCTATTAATCGTAAAAATGTATTGACATCTGCTAAAAGGTCAAATGGTGTCAATCCTAGTGGTGGTAGTAATAATACTAATAATAATGACAATGCATCTAATAAAAATAGAAGTGATGATGATGAAGCTGATTATGCTGATGGTGAAACAGAAGACACAGAATCATCATGTAGTGAGTTGGAAGTAAGTAAAAATAATAGAAGAGGAGGAAGAAATTCATTAAGTAATAATATTGGTGGAGGAGGAGGTGGAAGACAACATCATCGTAAAGCTGATACTACTGAAGATGAAGAAGAAGAGTCATCATCAACAACTCCACCATCACATTCAAAACAAAGTTCAGTAGATGAGAGTAGTAGCAGTATGGCAGAAATGAATATGACTTTGACAGAATCACCTTTGCAAGCTATTTTTGATATGGAAGTCAAAATGGCCTATATAAACTCAACATTGAATGAAATGTGTGACACCGGAAATAGTGGTCGTTCAATTGATAGTGCAAGTAGTCGATATTTCTCTAGAAGAGATTCTGAAACCACAGTTATTGAGAGACCCATAAGGAAAATGAGTGTTGATACAATTGACAATAGTAGTAAATCAAATTCAGCTTCAGCAGCAGCAGAAAGACGTGCAAGAAATCGCTCAAGTTCTGGAAATGAGTCTGATTTTTCATCAAGCATTTCTGTTGGAAGTCAAAATACTTCAACACCAACATCAACATTGACTCGTGGATCATCATCAACAACGACAACTACAACAGCACGTGAGCAAAAGACATTAGAAGATAGATGGTCACTTTTGGAAAAGAAATATTCAAAGAGTATGACCTCTGTTAATTTACTTGGTGGTGCAACTAAAGAGCAAAGTAATATTTCTACTACTACAACAATGACAGCAGCATCATCTATTCCTAAAATTGTAACAAGTGCCAGTGAAGTTGTTGAGAAGAAAATTGAAAAGTTTATTGAAAAAACAATTGTTGATAGTACTGGAAAAAGAGTTCAATCTGCTGCTATGCCTCGTGGACGAAATGATTTCAAATCACTAACACAAAAATGGCAACAAATCTCTACAACTGAACCACCATCAAAATCTACTACTACTACCAATACTACTACAGTAGTTTCTAATAATAAACCAAGTTTAGCAGAAAAACCAATATTGTCACCACAAAATTCTTTGGGACTTAATAGAAGTAGTAGTCGTCTTACATCTCCAAGTCCAGCAAGATCAGAATCATCATCTTCTAATGGAATTATTCCATCATCTCCTCAACTAACAACAGTTTCATCGTCTGTTGCTTCTTCACCTTTACCACGAACAGTAACAACGACTACCAACAATACTTTGATGACTCCTACTACTACAATTACAAGTACAACGTCTGTATCTTCTACACCGGCTACAAGTAGTAGTCCATTGTCACCAAAATCATCATGTAGTCCAGCAGTTTCTGAACAAGAAATGGAACAAGGAGATAATTCTTGGGCTGGAGTTAAACGTGGCTCTGCATCTAGAAATCATTTATCAACAAATGATCCCATGATCCCTATGAATTCTACAAAGAGATCTGTTAGTGTTAACGACATTCGAAAGGTATATAAATTAAATCAACGAACATTTTATATGATATCTTTGAAACACTTTTATTATTATTTTGTATTTAGGCATTTGAGAAAGCTGAACAATCTGTCAATTCTTATGGACGAGATGATAATTCCTCTACTCCACCAATGAATGGACAACAGAAAAAAGATACATCTGGCCTAACACTTCCCTCAGCTCATTTTAGAGTGTCATCATTTGACAGTACAACTAGTGAAGAGAGCTCAGCAACAACACCAGCAGGAATTTATGGCTCGGTTAATAGCCTTGCATCAGCTGCAAGAGATCCATATGGCTCTATTACTAGTTTGGCGTCATCAACAAGTCTTATTTCACCACAGGTATTGTTACATTCAATTTATAATACTATTAGATATTAGATTATAGATAGACTTGCCTTTTTTAATATTAAAGAAAACCAGCTCAAGTGCATGTTTTAGAAAAGTGATTTGAGAGCTTATCTAATCATTGTTTGTGGCGCCTGGTCTGGTCTCATTTGCAAACTCACACTCTCTCTATAAAATGTTCAAAAAATTCTGTCAATAGTACACTCAACTCCTCACTCACTCCACAAACTTAAATCTCTTGCTTTGCATAAAATAAAAATTAGTCTAGTAGTAGCAATCCATCTTTGTAACTTTGGAATAGTCGACAGCTAAGGAACATCCCAACAAGAGTTTTTTCCTCATCTTCTTGCGGAAATCATTCTAAATTCTATATAACATGTTGCTTGACCTCTAAAACATTGTTGTAATAATGAAAATGGCGTGTTCAACTCTCATTTATCATATTAGGTTATTCTATGTTGACTCTGTTCCAAAGTGTTGTGCAACATGAGTATTGAGATTTGTAGAGTATCAATATGTATGTGTATGTAGAAAACTGAAATGGCACATTAATGATCATGTAATTATTCAACTAGTGAGTAATAATAAATTAGTAGTAGTNTGTAGAGTATCAATATGTATGTGTATGTAGAAAACTGAAATGGCACATTAATGATCATGTAATTATTCAACTAGTGAGTAATAATAAATTAGTAGTAGTGTAGAATTTCTAAAAGATAATCTGTGTAATGACACTTTTACTATACAAACACTCTTCTTTATATATTTATATACAAAACGGTACATCTGTTGGCATAATATACTAGAATAATAAATAATAATAATCCATTCCATTGTATGTGTGACTCTCTTCTAAATAACCTTGTAGAATTAAGCATTATTATTTGCAAAACTAAACTTGATTAGAAGCAGAGAAGGATCTTTTATATTATGCAACAATTTATTATGTGGCTGAGCTGAGTTGACTGTAGTGTAGTGTAGGCTCAGAAAAAATCTTGTTCATAAGCTTATCTGACTTGTTTTTAATGTCATGTCAATAATGATGATGATGATGATGATTTGATCAAAAGCTGATGAGCTTCACTCTCTACTAACTAACTACAAGAGTTAACTACAAGAGTTACAACTTTTACGATTACTTTTAGTTGTCCATCCAACTCTTCTTAACTAAATATTCAGCAATTCAATGAGAACATGTCTTAAGAACTACAAAGTGTGATTGCAAATTTAAATATTCAATGACCTACCGCAGCTGCATACTTAGTTCTTAAACTTTTGTAAATTCAGATATGTAAATCCATATGCAAAGAATTGTTCTCTCTCTCTCTCTTCTGCATACTATTTATTGCAAGAAATGTTACCTTGTCCTCATCATTTTATTTGACATGTTGGCAAAAGGTTTTTAGCAAAGTCACTACTCATTTTATTACTATGTACTAAATCTAGATTAAACAGCTTAGAAAAGACGGCGTAGTATGTATAGTTACATAATAATTGTAGAAACATGCCGACTTAATAATCGTGAGTACTAAATAAAACTCTTTAATTTTCCTTAGTTTTATATATACTTTATGATTGTGGTTGAACTTGACGCTATATATTTAACACTTGTCTGGCCTGCTCACTAATTAAGCCACAGAAACCAACAAATATTGACAGCTGGCCAAATATCTTGATCTTCTAAAAAAACAGAGATATATTGTAGTAGAATATGTAGGTGTGGAGTTCTGAAACTCTATATATTTTTTGCTAGTGAAGATTTGTGACTCAGTGACTTTACGATTTAAAGTTTGAATAGAATTAGATTTTTTTCTACAGAACACATATATTGAATGAGTGAACATGTTTTCTATTTAACTATTGTTCTTTTGCTCTTCAAGTTCTTCTATTGTACTCTTGAAATTAATCTGTAGAATTTTTTTTAGTTTTTTCTCTTCTGTTATGTACTTATATAGCTTCTGGTCGTAATATGAAAAATGTAAGGTGGCTTAGAGCTATATGCTCTAAATCTTGAAGACTTTTTAAAGATTTTTGCAATATATAAACTGAAAAGAAAATCGTGAATCTCTTGTAGGCATTGCAGTCAAACAACGAGTTTGAGATCAAGTTTTTTTTTCTTCACTTCACCTTTGCTAACTAAATATTAAAGCAGAAAATTATAAAGCTCAATATGACAATAGAGTTTCAAGTCAAAGTCGTGTTTTCAAAGTTTTAGTTATATAGTAGAATAGAGAGAAAGGGGACTAGACCAAAAGTGGCCTTCAAGTGTCACAATTGCTTTTATGTTGAGGAACTTTTTTTAATTCGGCAGTAGAAACTATACTCACTCATTGCATGATGAGAGTAATTGGCTAAAAATCGATTCATGATGTACATTGTGCCTTCTGGCTTTTTAAAAGTTTCAAAGATGGACTTTCAATTGTATTACATTATGTCGCAATATTATGACGTTTGAGAAAAGACTTTACCTTGGCTAACAATAATCTGAGCTTAGCATTAATTTTTTATATTATCAATTTTAGCAATTAGGCAAGTAGTTATTGGATATTGAAAAATAGATTAAAAAGTAGATATTAAACTGATATTAATTTATGGCATTAAACTAAATTTGTCTATGTTTATTTTTCAATATAGGAACTTCAACAATTAATTGATGAAGCCAATCAATCTTTAGAAGAAGCTGGAACGCCTGCACATGAAGTTTCTGTTGTAATTTTACATCGTGAATTTTCTGGTGGCAGTCTCGGTATCACTTTAGCTGGAGGTGCTGATTATGAGACGAAAGAAATTACAGTAAGATCAAATCTTTAGAAAAAAATATAATTTCATGCTTTCTTGAAATAATAATTAATTTATTGCTTACAGGTTCATAAAGTTTTAACTAGCAGTATTGCAGATAGAGATGGCCGTGTACATAGAGGAGATAGGTAAGTAAATTATTTTATCTTTCTCTATTCAAACATGGGATACTCATTTAAGTATTTAACATTTACAATTATTGCAGAATATTGTCAATCAATGGTCGGAGCACTAAAGGTTTGACTCATCGTGAGGCGCTGAATTTACTAAAGGTCAGTAGTAGTAGTGTAATTATTTATTTTCTTTGATTGAGTACTTATGTTTAATAATTGTTATATATCTCTAGGCTCCCAGAACAGAAGTCGTTCTAGTAGTGTCTCGTGGTCGCTCTGGTGTAGGCAGTAATGGATTTCAAACAATTGAGGAAACAAGTGCTACTTTGGATAGAGCTGTAGAACCTTTACTTAATGGAAGTTTGGCTCTCATGCTGGAAAATGATGATGATACACAATACAAATGGGGACCATTGAAAACTGCCACTTTAGTTAAAGATGGAGCCGGTCTTGGATTTTCACTTGAAGGTGGAAAAGGTTCTATTCATGGTGATAAGCCTTTGACCGTCAAGAAAATCTTTGTTGGTACGTTTTCAACAAAATAAATATAAATAAATAAAAGAGTATGTTGTACTAAAAAGATTTTTATTTTCTTTAGGTGGACCAGCAGAAAAATCTGGTGAACTAAAAGTAGGTGACTTGATTTGCTCTATTAATGGAGTTAATACTGCATCAAAATCTCGAACTGAAGCATGGAACTTTATGGTAAGAATTTCTACAATAAACTAGCTCTTTAAAAAAAGAATTAAAATAACTAATCTTTTTTTACTTTGTATTTTAGAAAAAACTTGGAGATGGTGAAGTTAAAATTACAGTTAGGTCGCCACATGCATCCTAAAATATGTATTTATGTATCATTTTTTTAAGAAAAAAGGTTTTAAATAAGAAATAATATGTTTACAATTTAGATCACGCCTGGTATTATTCGCTAACTAATTAAATAAGAATTGTTGTATATACAGTCTATATATATAGAAAGAGAGCAGGTATACATTGTAATAAGTACTAAGAGAAAATATATACAGTATTGTACATAAAATAATAGTTAAGTAAATGAATTTATGCAAGCCAAAAGTGCAGAAGATGATTGTCGACATTATGAATTACATTTTTGTTAAGATAAGATAGGGTAAGAAGAAATATAAGTACACCATCTTATAGCTATCGTTGCTGCTACTACAAAATACTGTAAATAAAATAATGATAATGTGAGAGTTTAGTGTAGCCACTATTTTTTCATATGGAATGTATGCATTGTTGTAGTAATAATGGGAAAGATATGTATTGGCACATTGACTTTGATTCTTAAAAATGCAATTAATTCTACTGTATAATAATTATACTACTATTGTGCTAGTAATTGTTTAATGAAAGTTAAAATAGAATGAATTTTGTTTGTGGTGAATTTTTTTTCAAGCTTTAATAATAATAATAATAAGAATAAGTTATATCATTGTAATGATACTTAAGGATCACTACTAAAGTATTGCAACAAGTGACGCACAAATTGTGAATTAATGATGTATAAACAACTTTTCTATATACAAAAATATATTGATAGTAAGTAACTGGAGAAAAATTGTGTTTTACGAATATATATTATATGACTTATGTTTTTCTGTTATTAATAAGTTGTGTTGTAGATTGTAGCGACTAGACAAACTGGTGGCACAGCAAGATGCATATTGATTGAGAAAGAAGAAGATTATTTGTATAAAATATATATCTAATAAAATTATAGAATATAAGGAAAAAGTATGTTTAGCAAAGTAAGCAAATGGTGAAGGCTACACACAAGAATCTATTATATATATATATCTATACAAAATGACTTTTCTTCTTGTTTTGAACAAATTTTTATTGATGAATAAATATTCTGTTGAATATTCCAATTTACTTTTATTTATAATCTAGTTTTTTAATTTTATTAAGCATTATACTAAATATATCAAAAAAGAGTATAGTCATCAATTCATTCTTATAGGTAGTCAATATAATATATTAAGTCTATACTTTAATGAGATACAGAGTTATTTAGCGTCCTTTCATTATTACTACATCCATCATTTGTTGTATTATTCATCAAGTCTATCATTTCTGGTGGAGTTTTACTTTTGCTATTGAGAGATGTTGAAGTTGTACTCTTGCTTGACAATTTCATTTTAGCTTTTTCTCTCTCGTTTCTCCTGTGTAGTAAGAAAAACCATAAGAATGGTTGCAAATATTATATGCAAATTAATTAAACTTACAACATCATATGAATTTCTAGAAGTAAAACTAAAATCCATCCAAGTTGGACGAGAGAAATTTTGAGATGACCACACTTCATGAATGTAACTTTGCACTTTATCATTGAGGTAGCAATGCATAAAAAATATTACAATCCCTTGTGAGCCATTTAAGATTGTGAAAGCATATGCAAAAAATGGAAATCGAGGATCATCTAATAAAGTAAAGAATCCAATTGTCCAACTTACTCCAAGTAGACAGGATAACGATAAGCAAAATTTAGCCCAGACTCTATAAATTATTAGAAGATGGATATTATTCCTTATTAGTCAGTCAATTATAAACAAAATCAAACCTTATTGGTAATTGTTGTTTAGTACTTGTTACATTCATTGCTGGTCGTTGACTTTTGTATGCTGTTTTCATTGTCGCAACCAAAATAAAAATATTGCCCTATATATCAATTCAAAATTTAATTAGAAGTCAACAAGTTGCAAAGTTTTATTTTGGAACACTTACCACAACTACTATCAACACTGGTGACATAAAACCCCATATGTAATTTCCTTGTAGCCAGCAACTATATATTATTTAATTTACTTATTATAGTCTCACCAATTATGAATTGAATCTAAACACCTTTTAATATATTACTTACAACATCTCTCCAACATAAGGATCCTCATCACCAATTCCATAGCCGATAGCTGCCGTAATACCAACAATTAGTGCTGGAAGTCCATAAGCACCAATTACATACCATTTAGTTAAAGTACTAGCTGTGTCAAACACAGTTATAATTTTTCTATATAAATAATGTCCTTCAACAGCCATCCAAGCAAAAGCACATAAGAAAAAGTAATGCGTTAGTATTCCAACAGTTCGACAACTTTTATCTGATAAGAAGACGTAATTTCGATCAACAAAAATGAGCAGTAGAACATTTCCAATAAGTAGAGGAAAACAGAGTTGTAGTGTAATGAATGTACGCTCATTTCTTATAGAGCGTATGGTTCCAAATATAATTATTGTTGTGAGGAGACATATTATTGAAATTGGGCATAGGATTAATGTCAGATATTCTAAAACTGGATCTTTGCCCTATATATAGAAAATTAAAGGTTAATACACATATATAGCTTATATTTCCTTTACTATATGAATGTACTTACAACATAGTCATGAAATGAAGTCAAAATTGCAAATGCTGTCAAATGGTTACATTCACAAACTGTGTGAGTAGCATTGGACAAAACTTCTGATTTGTTACAACCATTTGAAGACCAAGCTCTATATATTAAGTTTAAGAAAATACACTTTAAGTTCAGCCCTATAAGTTTATTAGTTTATTAAGCCTTACAAATTAGTTGGATCCCAAAACATATCACGATGTGTCTCCCATTACAGCCTTTTGAATTTCACCATCATGAAGCTTCCTTTTAAAACTATGTTGCTTTCGTCCAGTTGCAGGTACTTCATTTTCAAATACTACAATAATTTTATCATCACCACTCCCACTCAGAAGCTTGAGTTGTTCCGAATTCGCAAAACTCAATGAGAGTAAATCTCCATTTAATCTTTTCGCCTGTTCTGTAGAAAACAAATCTTCAATATAATTTGATCTAACTACCATTCCAACATAGGCTGAGTTATTTGATGATGTCTTTAAATGTGGTAATTGAATATAAGAGTCTTTTGAGTAAATTTGTGATGGTGGAAATTTAACTTCTCCAGAAATGTCTTTTTGATTAAAAACTCCAACAAGAAATCCAGACTTGTCTTTTTCAATTGGTTGAAGTAGTTTTGTATAAGAGGAGTGATGTTTTGAGCTAGCTCCTTCTACTAAGTCAAACATTAGACCTTCGACGTCTGTAAATACTGTTGTGGCCACTGATGAGCGAATGTTCTATACAAATAGAAAGCACAAAAATTATTGCTAAAAGATTTCCACTGTACTTTTCTCTATTAAATGTATCTATATCTATCTACCTGACTAGAAAGTTGAGTCCAAGGATCACGAGCAACAATCAATTTCTGTAATATATCCATAGCTTTCTCTGTAGCCATTTCAGCTTGAGTAATTGAAGGTGACATTGATGACGATAAGGAAGCTGCATCTTTAGCCAAATTACTTATTCTTGATATCTGATTTCCAGAGTAAGAATTTGTTAGAGTATTAATAGCATTCAATGCTCCATTAACTGTGTCCAATACTTGAGCTCCATCAACACCTCCACTTCTTACCTACAAAAAAATTCCATATAACAAAAAATATATATAATTGAATCTCATATATTCATGAGCCTTACACCTACACGTATTCTCGTAGTTTTGAGCATATTATCAATCCTATCTAATTCAGCGGCAGTACAATTAGTAAAATCAGGTCCCGGGCTACTAAATGAAAGTCCATGTTGACAATACCATGAAGCATGAACATTATAATTATTAGCACATGATTTAAAAGCCCTTGTGCCAGGGCAAGCTTTCCATAGTACACCAAATGAATCTTGGGCTATGCATTTGCCTTCACAGTTTAAATACTCTTCTTGATTTCTTCCAACTCCATAATTTCCCATTTGATACTGAGCGAGTCGTTTAGCTCCATTACAAAGTCCATGAGGCTCAGTGCAATAGACAGTTACGTAGTATTTATAAAATTGTTTACTTAGTAACTCATCAGTAGTATTAGTAGGAATTCCTGTGCCTTTGATTCCACCACAAAATTGAGTTGTCTCGTTAGGACATCGCTTATCACAAAACTCACTTTCCACACTTTGGAAATCATGTGTTGAATTTGTACAAAAACAAACTGGAACGTCTATTCCAGTGATTTCATTTTCTGTGAAAGTTAGCACAGCATATTTGGTTGGTTCTCTTATTCGTTGCTTTCCTATTGGTGGTTCAAAACTCCAATAAGTAATTCGTCTTCGGCAGAAATTAACACAATTGTTAGGGTCTCCATCAGACATTGAATTAATATTTGGTGGTGATGGGTAATACTCATAACCTTTTTCTTCACGAGATAGACGAGTACATAATAAACTATCTTTAACATCACGATACTCAATGTCACCATTATTTTGATAAAATAAATATTGATTAACGCATTCACCACAAGAGAGAAAAGGTTGAGTAAATGTTTCTGGTAGAAAACCATAGGTTGGAATTTGTTTTTTCTCATATACATCATCAATTAAATATTTATATTTCTCAAGCTCGTCTTGGTGAACGGCTGAAAGTAGGGAGGAAGGCTGTGGAGAATTTAAGAGATAAGTTTCTCTTTCTGTACAACTTCGCTCATAGCAATACACTGCAAATGCACCATTAATTGTTGATAGAGGAAGAAGAGGATTTGTTGTAGTGTTTAAAAGTGAAGTGTCATTTGGTCGTAGAAGAGGCTGTCGAATTTCCAAACAATTTTCTTCGGGAACTTTTTGTGAGTAAAAACGATCAGGCTCAGTACAAACACAGTAGTAAGGTCGAACTAAAATTATAGGAAGATGTTCCTCTTCCCAACAATATTGACCACATAGAAGTAAATCATGTGGGCCTTTAAATGGAAATGTTGTAAGGTACCAATGCGTTTTAGAGACATTCCAATAAGCATCGTAACAACCGATATACTCTGGAAAAAAATTGGGATCTGGTTTAATGTATCGTTCAATGTGTTCTGTAGTAGTGATGGGCTTTACAGTAGTGTCGTCAAAAATGTGAGCCTTGTAACCAACACAGAATGTCACTAATACTAAATTTAGGGTAATGAGTATCACTAGAAAAGTAATAGTGTGCATTTTTAAATTTTTGATATTACATACTGTTAAATATCAACTGTAAAGTGTGACTTCACTTGATACACTAAATTACGTACTGTATGGAAAATTGAGTTCATCAGTTTGATTTCTAATTCTTCCACTGATAAGATAACTTTGTGAGGCAATGTCCGGTATTACTGAATCACTTTTTTATTTACACAGGGAGTCAAGTTACTATATGCAAATGTTTCACAGAACTCTTTTTACAATTGACAGCAATTACATTATTTTGTACTAACTGTCAAAGGTGTATATGTTGCAATACGAAGTGAAAAGATGACTAATGTATAACATGAGAGATGATGATGAGAGAGAATATAACAAACACTTGCACTACTGCTACTATTAAAACTATACTAATACAAATTCATGGTCGGTATATAGAGATTTTATTTTTTATACATGCAGTATATCGACACTAAAGATTAAATAACATAGTCGAGTAAGTATAAACATAAAAAATTCTATTGGGAAATAAATGTCATATAATGAAAAGCTTATGTTGGTATTTTGAGCTGCAGCTTTAATAATATTAGGTACAGTGGAATTTGTCTATAATGATATTTAGCTTATGTCATTGAAGTTGCTGTATCTCGGCTTGAGGCTCATCTAATAATACGTTATGTCGGTTCTCTTTATAACGCTAGTTCCGTCTATAACGGTATACTTCCAGATAATCATAGGAGAATTTGATTTCTCTACATCGGTTATTAGATATGAATTTGATTTGCTTATTTATTATCGGTATAGACAACTTCTGAATTTGATTTCTCTATAACGGTTATTAGATAAGAACTTGGTTTGGTTATATTACCGATATAGACAACTTTGGCTTATAAATGGTCGAAATTGTCTTCAAGTTGACTCACCGTTATAAACAGATTCCACTGAACATATTTCTCTATAACGGTTATTAGATGCGAATTTGATTTGCTTATTTATTACCGGTATAGACAACTTCTGACTGAAGTTGGCCCACTGTTATAAACAGACTCCACTGTACATTTATATTCTCTTTACACTAATGACATTTCATACATCTACTCTTTCCTTCAAAGCTTTAGTCACTCTGTCATTAAGAGAACCAATTTCATTTGTATAAGCCAATATGTGTTAAATGACTGATACGATAGAGTATATACAGATAAGAAAAATGATGCGTTGTAAAATGCAATGTTTACTTTTGTAACAGAAAAAAGTGCTGATTCACAAAATATCATAAGCCGTAAAAACGTGAATGCTGAAGGAAATACTAAAGAAACTTTAGAACGACAAGGTAAACGATTTCAAGGGCGTTATGAAATGTATCAATCAAGTCAAGTGTCATCGCGACGATAGAGCTAGAGAGAGAGCCAGTTACATAATTTATTTCAAGACTGTAGAGTCTAATTAATTAATTGGCTTTTCTTGTTTCTTCTATTTTTTGTAATTTAATCACATAATTTACATACTGAAATCTAAAATGCTTCAACCATGTGGTCTATGCAAAATGACAGCACGCTTGGGAACTAAAGTCGCTGCTGTGATGGAAATACTTGTAATTAACATTTCTACTATTTAAATTGAGATGCCAATTAAAAATTTTCTTCTTTATGCTTATACATACAGTTATACAGTATTGAAATCATTATTTACTTGGCAGCTAGTAAAATCTATTATCGAGTTGTGAGTAATCCTCAATTTGAAGGTGAGACAGTGTTAATTATTATTAATAGTTGATAAAATAATTTTTACCAATTTTTTTATAATAGGACTCGTCGCATATTGTATCCTATGTCTCATTTTCTCAATTCTGCTCTACATTGGAGCTAGCCTGGTGAGTTTATATAATAAATTCATATCAATATCTCTTACGTATTTTATTCTCTCAAGTTTAGAAAAATGAGTATCTCTGCATCCCTTGGATTTTATGTGCAATTTTTAATTTAGTTGGTTGTGTCATCTCAATGTTACAATTAACTTACTATGGACTAGTTGGTGGCTATGAAACAGATTTGCTAGATGGAATGATAGCATCATGTTTTCTATTTCTGGAAATCCTCTACTTTCTTTGGATTGTGACTACATTCGTAATGGAAATTAGAAGTGGAGTTGACTATGATAAACTGGACGGTGATGACGATGAAGAAGAGTCTAATCCATAGTTTTTTCTATTTCACAGACTGTACTCTAAAATACATAACTAAAGGTCAATAAAGTTTAAGCATTTATTTTCCTTCTTATAGCTATATAGAAGATAAGAAGCAAGGCCGTAGAATAAATACAACTTTTTCTCATATATCTTATTTCATTTGCATTCATCAACTCACCACAGACTTATTATAGTAAATATGGAACGACTTGTTTGTGTCAAAGATTTTGAGGAAGCTGCACTCAAATTGTTGAATAGAAATGCAGTCGATTTTATTCAAACGGGATCAGAAGATGAGGAAACATTGAGAGAAAATTCACTTGCATTTACAAGGTTAACTTATTTTTGTCTATATAATACGTTTATATATCTCTGACACTTAAAAGTTTTATTATAGATGGTTAATTCGTCCTCGAATGCTGCGTGATGTATCAATTAGAAGTTTAGCTAAGACTGTTTTAGGAAAAAAAGTTTCTATTCCTATTGGTGTGTCACCATCAGCTTGTCAAAGATTATCTCATGAGCATGGAGAGCTTGGAATTGCCAAAGGTAATTTAATTCAAATTAAGACTTAAAGTAATTCAGATATTTATATAGCGGCTGCTGAGTATGGCTCTATTTATATATTGGCTACACTGTCAAGTTACTCTTTGGAACAAGTTGCTGCTGCTGCTCCTCATGGACGACGATGGTTTCAGATTTATCTCAATGTGGATGAGTAATTATATACTTTATTAGCTTTAACATTGTATAAAGAAATTGATTTAATTGAGTGTATGTTTAATATACAGCAATATCAATATTGAATTGCTGCATAGAGCAAAAGCTGCTGGTTATGAAGCCATCGTATTTACAGTGGATGCTCAAATTTTAGGAAGACGAAGAGCTAATTTACGAGAGCCATTTAAATATCCAAATCATTTGAGGTTCAGACTAATGTTAATTTATTTACATGGCTTTGGTTATAATTATAATTGCTAAAGACAAATTATTTGTTATAGCTTAAGCAACTTTGAAACATCGGCAGCAGCTAAGAAAGACACTAGTGGTCTACACACAAATTATGGAAGTTATGCCTATCAGTCATTTAAGCAAGGTCTAACTTGGGAAACTGTGGCTTGAATTAAAAGGTAGGTTTACAATTATTAGCCAGTGATTTGAAGTGAATTTATTTTTAAAAGTTTGTAATTACTGTTAGGCACACAACTCTTCCGGTTATAGTTAAAGGAATTTTAACTGCAGAAGATGCTAGATTGGCCATTAAGCATAATGTTGCTGGTATAATGATTAGTAATCACGGAGGACGACAAGTAGACACAAGTCCAGCAACTATTGACATCCTTCCAGAAATTTGTTGAGGCAGTCAACGGCCAATGTGAAATTTATTTGGACTCTGGAGTAACAAGAGGCTCTGATGTTTTCAAAGCTTTATGTTTAGGTGCTACAATGGTATTTTCAGGAAGGTCATTTTTATATGGGTTAGCTGTAGGTGGCTATGCTGGAGCTAGAAAAGTTTTTGATATTTTTCAGCAAGAGTTGGACTTGACTATGGCACTTTCTGGTAAAGCATTCTCTAACTATTAGTTATTTTGCTCTAATAATATTTTGATATGATTTTTCATGAAGGTGTTGCTGATGTTAATAATTTAAATTCTGAATATGTCACGCGAAGTCCAATGTCAAAATTGTGAATAATAAATAAAATTGATTATTATTGTCCATGAACTTATTGAGACTGTAGCATACTATATATTTACTCTTGAGTTATATAATTTACATGAAAGAGCTAAGGCCAAGGTTATCAATCTCAAATATTTAGTTGATCATTGATTTATGTAACTTGATATCTTCATATTAAAAGCACATGCTACTTGTACAGTCTGACTTTGATCTTGAGCCTAGGCACAACTTTTTTGTTCATTGTATTCAAGTCATGGATAAATTAATTTGTGTAAAAGATTTTGAAGAAGCTGCTGCTAAAATTTTGGATAGAAATGCTCTAAATTATTTAAGAGGAGGAAGCGATAGAGAATCGACACTTGAAGAAAACAAAATTGCATTTACAAGGTCCAAATTATTATTTTTTGTTTAGACTCTAAATCACTTTATGAAATTATTTATTACAGATGGCTCATTACACCTCGTATGCTACGCGATGTGTCTGTAAGAAATTTACGTAAAAACGTGCTTGGAAAACCTGTCGAGTTTCCTTTTGGTAACTAAATAGAGTTTTTAAAATGAAATTTCAAGTACTTAATTTAAGAATAAATAATTCTTAGGCTCTTCACCAACAGCATTTCAACGAGTAGCCCATAATGATGGAGAAATTGCTATTGCACGTGGTAAAAATTTAATATTTTGGAATTTACATTTTAAGGATTAATGCTAAAAAACATTTTAATAGCTGCTGAAGCTGCTGGAACAATTTACATCTTGAGTACATTTTCCAACTATAGCATTGAAGACGTCGCGGCTGCAGCTCCAAAATGCCGAAAATGGTTTCAATTATTTCCCAATACTGATGAGTAAGTTGTTCTGTTCTTTTTACACTAAAACTAATAAATTTCTATTTTTGTAGAAAAGTCACACTTGACTTGATAACACGAGCAAAAGCTTCAGGCTTCGAGGCAATAGTTCTTACTCTAGATGCCCAAAATGTTGGAAGACGTAGAGAAAATTTAAGGACACCATTTAAGTTTCCACCTCATCTCCGACTTGCAAATTTTATACCAATTAATCCTGAAGGTAATTCAGCTGAAGATAAATCTCAAGTTAATACCAACATTGCAAAATATGTTCATAAGAACCTAAAGCAAAATATGACATGGGATATCATTCCTTGGCTTAGAAAGTAATACTATATATATGACATCATGATTTTATTATATAGCATCTCTATCTCTAAATGCTTTTGTAGACATACGACTCTTCCTATAATTGTAAAAGGAATCTTAACACGAGAAGATGCTAGAACAGCTTTAGGATATAATGTGGATGCTATGATTATTAGTAATCACGGTGGTAGGCAAGTTGACACGAGCCCAGCAACTATTGATGTCCTTCCAGAAATTGTTGACGAAGTCAATGGCAAATGTGAAATTTATTTGGATTCTGGAGTTACTAAAGGCTCGGATATATTTAAGGCGTTAGCATTAGGAGCTACAATGGTAATAAGACTTATTCTAGCTATAAATGTTTACATATAAAAATAAATTTTGTTGCTCATTAAGACATTTGCTGGACGACCTTTAAATTGGGGAATAGCTGTCAATGGACAAGATGGTGCTAAACGAATCTTTGATATTCTGAAGCAAGAGTTAGATTTAACAATGGGACTTTCAGGTAGCAACTACCTACATATAACATATAACGCTTCACTTTATTTACTATATCAGATTTGATTTGATTTTTCTCTAAAGGCGTTGCTGATATTAATACTCTAAACCGAGAATATGTTATGAGAAATCCAAACTCAAGATTGTGAAACATATCAACTTTATTACATAAATAAATATTACATAATTTAACACATCTCTGAAATGTATAACATCATCGCACCTTTTCTCAACTGTATAGTTTTAATTACTTCCGGATCATTAGCCGGCAAAACACTTTTCAGCTTTTCTATCACTTCCTCAAATAATTTCTGCGCTTTATCATACTCTCCTTGCTTACAAATACAACTAGCAATGCTACTCATAACTCTCATAAGTCTCTAAATGATTTTCACCTAAAACTCTTTTACTAGCATTTAAAACATCTCTAAACAATTCTAAAGCTTCATCATACTTCTCCTGAGAGTACAAACAACCAGCCATATTTCTTTTCGTTATTAATATATCAGGATGTTCTCGTTGCTCTAAAACTTTCTCTTGAGCTGCTAATACATTCTTAAATCCTTCCAATGCATCATCATATTTATTTTGACCTACAAGGCAATGTGCTATATTGCTTAGACTAGCTAACCATTCAGGATGCTCTTTGCCTAAAACACGTTGCTGGATTTTAGAAACTTTTTCATAAGTGGCTTGAGCTTCTGCATACTTTTCTTGTTGAGTTAATATAAATGCGATGTTACAATGAGTTTTTAGGGTGTCTGGATGATCTAAACCTAAAGCTTTTTCTTGTAGATCACTAATGCTTAAGCTTAGTGTTAAAGCTTCGTCAAATCTTCCTTGTGAGGAAAAGGTACTTGCTATATTCATTTGTGTTGTTAATATCGAAGGATGATTTTTTTCTAGAACCTCCTCCTGAGTTTTCAATACCTTTTCAAATTCAGACTGAGCTTCTTGATATCTTCCTAGGGATTTATAACTAATTCCAATATTGGTTATAGAGCTAATTGTAATTAAATGCTCAAGACCTAATTTAGACTCTGCTGTAGCTAACACTTTTCTTGATAATTCTAATGACTCTTTATATTGTCCCATAGCATTTAAACAGGAAGCTAAGTTATTCTCAATTTTCAAAATCTTATCTTCACTAGTTTCTACTGTTAAAACTTTTTTAAATAGTTCTAAAGCCGCTCCATAATTTCCTTGACCCAATAGTGCTGTAGCTAAATTTTTCTGTACTTTAATTCTCTCTTTATCTAATGATGATCCACTATATTTTAGACATTTGTAACAAGCATTAATTGCATCAGAATATTTTCCCATTTCAATTAAAATCGTGGGCCACATACTAAAAGTTTTAAATTCGGATGATGAGTCAATTGAAAATTTGTCATCTTCTTTCTGAATTTGGGCCCAAGTTGCTAAAGTGTGACGGTAGACTTCAGAATTCCAGCGGCCTTCAATTTTAATTGGTTCTAATTTAATTACAAGATATTCAAATGTTAATTTTAGCCATGATTTCTTCTCTAGTGTAGCAATAGTAAGTTTTTGAATTATAGGATGAACTTTAATGCTATTGGGTCCATTTGCTTTAACAATTGAGTAATATTTTAAAGTCTTGATATTCTCCAGAACAGAGCGCTCATTAAATCTGCATTTTACTAAGTCCTGCTGAGTACTTAAAATACTATAGATAATTTCATGGCTAATACTTTGAGAATTTAGATAGCCAATAATTTCCATTATAGAAATTAGCAATTCAGAACAGTTGCTTGCAATACGATTAAAAGACATTTGCCAAATCTTATGTAGCGTCTTATGGTAAT
>VCNE01000331.1:0-13374 GCA_009869805.1 Oncopodura yosiiana | reverse complement strand
CTACAAAGGAAAAAAGGATATATTGTGTCACAAACACATTCACTCTCTTCTTGATTGGTTGTAGCTGATGACAAAAAACATTGAGCATTTGAACATTTCAAGTATATGTATATGTATTTCGTTCTATAAACATAGAGTTTGGTAGAAAATTCAATCAAGTTCTTACTTAGTGAGCTTTCGTTTCGTACTTTTTGCGAGTTCTTCTTCTACACATATTTTAATCATATACAAGACCGAATTGAAAAGCGATTATCTCTATTTTCTACTAGTAACAACATGCATATGTATTTTATCACTTTTGCACACTCGACACACTGCAAAAATAGTCACGATATTTCATTAAAATAATAATAATGTAAAATCATTAATCGTCTATTCTCTTGTTTATAACTTCTAGGCAGGACAAGTACCTAATTCTGTCTCTCTACTCTCGACTCTTGGCTGACTACTAGATAGAGATAGAAGAGCAAATAAATAGCTTTTAATCCTATCAGATTAAAATTCTCGTTGATTTTAATTAAAACTCTTTTCATATCATACAGTCATCTGTATCCACACCTTCCAATTTTAACCACAATAGTTACAACTTTGTATATTTCAATAGATACACTAGCTATAGTGATTTCGATATTGTAGTATTGCTTTGAGATTTTTATTCTGAATTGAATTGCATTGAAGAAATGAAAGTGAGCAGTTTGTTGAAGCACACATGTTTTCTCTTCTCTCCTCACTCACTACTATGTGTTTACTTTCCCAACAGACAGACAAGCAACTATAAGATTGTAACAAAAGTGTTGGAAAAATCTCTCATGCATTCTTTCACACAGACTTTGAGGACACAGATGGTTTTGAGATGTTATAGAAGTATAATATCTAGAGGAACTGAAGAATAAAGAAAAGCAGAGTGTAACATCTAACCGTCACTATTATATAACAAAATTCTCTCTCTCTCAGGTAAGAAGGTATATATTCTGTTCTTTAGTGCTTGTTCTTCCGAATAAAAAGATGAAACGATTGGAATTTGAAATCCTGAGAAAAAGTGAACAAGAAATGTGTGTGTAGGAAGTATGGCATTGAACTAAACCAAAAAGAATATCACTATATATATGTAACTAACAAAGTCATCTAAAACCAAATATGCTCCTTCTTTTCCACATAGATTTCCCTCAAGTCAAATACAAGACGAAGAAGGTGAGGCAAAAAGAGAGAGAGAAATTCATCATTTCTACTTCTTGCTTCAGAGATTTTGTTCCCATGCGTCTTTCCTATAGTAGGTGATTTAATTTTTAATCTTCAACTATCTGTAATAGAAATATATAAGTAGAAACAGTAAAAGAAAGAGAGAGAATTGCGTTATTGCATGCGTAGCTTTCATTTTGTTTTCTCTAGTTCATTCACAATCTTCTGGCTCATCACTCTTCTCTCTTTTTTCTTATTGTTTACAATACAACAAATTTAGAGTGGCTTAGACGATTTACTTTTCTACTTATCTCTTCTTCCATTCCAACCAACCAACTAGAACCTCCTCAACTTGCAATTGTTATAATGCAATTTGAACTAGAAATTCAATTGTGTTCCATCTACGATTAGACACAGAGAAATAGAGAGAGAGTCAATGTTTCCTTCCTTCTTTAGAAACCTAAGCTTAACTTTATCTTACTGTTGCTTCACCTTCAGTTTACTTTTGCACCTTGCTCAATATAAAAGTAGTGTGATATTTCCCTCTACTCTTCACTCATTCACTCAGTTCATCTCACAGTTCATTTATTTCTCTCCTTTTCTGCAGCGAAAGTCGAATTATTTTCTCAAGTACTCTTTTGGTGTGTGGAACAAGTAGTATAATATGATAGCTTTATATTATCTATTATAGATATACATATATGTATAGGTAGCTGTGTCATCTGTCTACCTAATGTATATTGTGACTTTAGTGACGATGGTAAGTTGACTTGTCTCTTGCAATTGTAATTGTAGAAGAAGATAGAAAGTACGTCTCAACGGATAAAGAACTCCGACTACACAGTTGTACATATAAAAAAAGCATGTCAAGTCAGTGAAATTGAGACGCTACGTTATATAGAGATCTGTGACAAGAGAAAGGGATGATGGTGACATTAAATTAAATATAGTCTACCTTATATATATATACTCTAACATATCCACAAAAAAAGAGAAAGTCAATTTAGTACAAACTGCTGAAACCAAGTGTTCAGAAAATAAGATGAGATGATTCTCTTCTCTAACTGGACTACTTATATATATATATATTGAACTTTTCGATTTGGAGAGTTGATCGTGTTTGTTAGAAAGTCAACACTGGGTGCTTGTACTTCATGAAATAGAATGAGTTGAAATGAAAAGAAATACTCATGAGAGTATTTCTCTCTCACAGAAAAAGACAAATGTATCGAAAACCCATTAGCACAAGTAAGAACCAATGTCCAAAAGTCCAAAAGTTGACAAGTCTTTGTGGTGTATTTAATACGATCGCTATATAATCCTGTTATACTTTAGAAAGCTTCACTAGATATTTATGAGACTGACTACTTTTAGTTGACCCTTTCCTTGTTTTCTAAAGACAAATGTATCACATAAAATTCCTTCCTACACTAGTCTGTGCGGAGACAGTATTAACCAGAAACAATTTTTACATGGTACATAATTCATTCTGAAGAGATTTACTACTCAACTCACTCAGCATTCAGCATTAGGAAGAATATTCACAAAGAAGATATTAAAAGAGTTTTCTTTCTTCTGTACTATAAGATGATGTAGAAAAGTAAACTGAGCATATATGGTATATATATAAGCTCTTTAAAACTCATAAATACTGTAAAGTAATAGTAGATAGTAGTTGATCCTTTCCCTAGACAAATTGATCCAAGCTTGAATTCAACCTTGTGTAGTAAAACTTTATGATACTATAATACTTGCTACAGTATTATATTTTTGTGGTAAATGAAAAATAAATATATAGGTAATGTTCTTATAGTTTGAATAAATCCCCTATTTCTAGTAAATTTGAAACTGAAATTTTTTTGTGATATAAAAGTGTGATTGAAGCTACAATGATTTAGATAGTAATTCAGTATAGTTTTTGCTGCTTACCAAAGGTCAAGTAGTGATGATTGTAAACTACGTCGCACAGTAAGGTATAACAATTTGTACTAAAAGTCTGATATCTCACTTATAAAAATTCACTAAAATCTTCACGAAAAATAATTGTTGGAATTGTTTGATGATGGCGATGATGAGAAGGTTTGGATTGCTGCTGTTCTTTGCTATCATTATTACTACTAGTAGTAGAATTTTTACGAAATGGGGCAAAGTGAATCAAGCTCGAGCTTCCTTTTCTCTGTTGTGGATTTACTGTTGTCGTTGTGGACTCAGAAGTGACGGAAGAGTCTTGTGCTACAGTCCATATTTCTCCATTTTCACTTAGATGATTACATGGTTTAACAGAATCTTTACGTAGTATAAGTGATTTATTAGTTGGAAGTGGAGAGTCGTGAAGACTCATAATTGTTGAAAGTATTTCTGTTTGTGTAGCACTCGTTGTTTTACTTGTTGGCTTGGTTGAAATAGCCCTTCCTCCACCACCATCTTTGACTAAAACGAATAACGGAACATAACATATTAAGTAAACATAAGAAGTCTTATATAACTAAATACTAAAACTAATATAATGTATCATTGTCTGGAGGAAAAAGTCATTTTACAAATTATGTAGTAAATTGCCTCCATTTTCTGGAAAACTTTCAAAAACTTTTTTGTGTCTCTTTCTACTAAGGAATAGTAATGTTTAACAAACATAAAGTTTTCTCAAAAAAGAAGTTTAACAAATGTAAAGTCAAGTCAAAACCTCTTTACTCTCTCTGTCTTACCATCTTCAGACTGAGTTGAACAGTCAACTCGAAGTAATTTTGGAGAATTTGACAAAATCCCACGACTTGGAGACTTTTGCTCATTTGGCTCATTAATACTTATTGTATTATTCCGACAATTATTAGGAAACTCTACTCCTAGTGGTGCGGCTGCTGCTGCTCCTACTGCAGCTGTGACACCTGAAGTTGTTGTATTGTGCTTGCAACTTTGCATCATACTCTGTCTCACATTTTTCTCTGGACGAAATATGATTATGTACAATTTAGGACAAAAGAGACAAGCTACCATTACAGTGGCACTTAGGGAAATTGCGACAGTCATCGATGTTACTCTCATAGCCACCTACAAAGAAATGTTAGATTAAAAATAGTTATAGCTAATCTATGACAAATTCATATTTTTACCTGGTTAGCAGTAGAAAAATATATTGGTACAAATGCTAGCCAAATGATACAAGTTGTATACATTGTGAATCCAATGTATTTGGACTCATTAAATGCTTCTGGAGTTTTTCTTGTGAGAACTGCATAGACAGTACACACGACTATCAACGTCAGAGGATAGGCAAATGCTGTTATTGTAAAAGTAAAAAAATATTAGTAATAGAAAACAATAAATGAAGTATCAATAGCAAGATTCTTTTTTTATTACCTATAGTATAAGAGTGCATTTATATATGCATTACACACTAAAAAATTGTCTTGACGTGTTGGATAATAGTAAATAGCTTCTGGTGGTTGCAACAGCATCCATACAATATTTATGATAACCTACAGAAATTCAATAAGATTATGTTTTCTTAAAGGTGACATCATAGATTAATATCAACTCGTAATAGGGCGATTACTCTTTCGTTTCATTCACTACAATAAAATGAGATTATGTGTCTCTTGGCTTTAACACTTTTTAAAATACTAATGATGACCAGATTATATAAATTTCATATAGGACAAACTATAAGAATAACAAGTGACAGCTATTTACAAGAAGTATCAACTGAGAAATAGAACAAATTGCCATCTTTAAAGTGTTTAGAAGTGTCATCGTGCATGAATTATAGCACAAAGATTCATTACGATTAGATGTTTTAGTGCTTTCTATTTACAACCTATTTTGTGTATTACTATTTGCTTTGTGGAATGTCTCATTACAACCCTGACAGATAATTTGCTACAATGATTTATTGTACGTAGTTTCTACTAAAGTAGCTATGTAGATATACTGCGCTAATACTTAAAGCTATTATAATGATGACTATTTATTTGTCGCCTCCATTCTATCTCACTACATGTACAATATTACAAAGTGCTAGGAGAAATTCCAAGACATAGCATTTATATATGTTATAACATACAATTTAACTCAATAGTAGTGGCAACTTTCTAAATTGAACTGATTTTACTGCAAAGAACATAAATAAACTGAAGAGTGAAGTACTATATATACTACATATATATTTCTTGTGTGGGACGACGAACAAGTACTACTAAAAGTAATTTTGAGGTTTGTACATAGTGGTAAAGAGGTGCAATTTCATACTCAAAGTAGACGAGTGAAGGTGGTTTGTACATAGTGGTAAAGAGGTGCAATTTCATGCTCAAAGTAGACGAGTGAAGGCAACAGGAGAAAGAGAGTACAAACATCAAATATGCATGGAGAAAGTACGCAGCCAAAAGCCTTGCTTATAGATATATTACGTACATATGTAGAATGAAAGTCTTTCGACTGACTCTGTTTCCAGTCCACCTGCTTCTCACACAATATCTGAAAAAGGCTGAACTTTATACAGAATCAGATTTCATATATGACAATGACAACTAAACTCTACCTACTACAGGTATTATAAACTGTCTATCAAATGGCTGTCTAACTCTCCTTCTGATTCTATAGCAAAATGGAAATGGAATGAAATCCCGACAGCACACACATTTCTTCAAATTAGTTTCATACTATTTGCACTCAACAACGCACTCATCTTTTAGTAACTTTATGGGTGCTGTCACATTAAGAAAAAATTATTTTCATGTTGTGCATGTGTCAAGGGTAATAATTTTCCCTCGTGTCTTCTACTATGTATTTCTCTTAGAACTTTATAATAGTAGGCTATATAGTCATTTACAAAAACCCATTAGCGACAAGATGAGAAGAAAGAAAGACAGCATAATGGAAAGATTGGAACACTGGATTTTAGCAGTAGATTAAAATGTTGTAGTGAATGAATATTGTACAGGAGGATGAGTGTAAAGAGAGTAATGTGTGAAAATTTTAGAAGGTTATACAAGTATATTATGTATAGAAGATGGACAAGAACATTATACAGAGATTTGTGAAAATCCACTTGTATTCATCTATTAGTCTTGTGAAAGTTCTTTGCAATGACAATGTAATGCCAGAGCACTTCTTTGCTAGATATTATAATATTAGGGTTGAGCTATTCAGTAGTTTGATAGTTCTTTGTAGTACCTGAGCAAAGACAAGCAAAGAACAAATGACAAGTTGAGATCTCGGAGAGATAAATGATGGTCTTCTAGCAGAGCGACGACCAGCTTGAAATATCCTTGCAATTCTATTTGTCTTTGTGAGCAGAGCTGCGTAGATGACTGTGAAACAGAATCCTGTGCTGAATTGTTGGATGCCACATATTATGTCAGTGGGTCTGAAAAAAATGAACAAGAATTGTCAGTCGACATTGACTCATAGTTTTGTGACTACAATATCACTTTCTAACATTGCTCACAATCACTTATTCACTATATGAGTTCTCAAGTTTATCATACATGTGAATCAATAGCAAGTTTATACAAAAAAGTGTATGTAAATCAATATCACTTTCTAACATTGCTCACAATCACTTATTCACTATATGAGTTCTCAAGTTTATCATACATGTGAATCAATAGCAAGTTTATACAAAAAAGTGTATGCAGATATGTTAACGTTATTTGGTTTTAATTTTAGTATGAATACATATTTGTAGAAAGGGAATTACTATGTATTTTTTCCTGAAACAAAAGTACCAACTTTACACGTAGGCAAGATGTGTTTGTATTATTTATGTAAATACGCTTGAACTGGCAAATAAAAAGTCAAATTTATGGTTGACGAAAAAGTACAATATATAGATACGAGGTAAGAATCTTAACTTTAGATAACTTCAAAGAGTGTATTTTAATCTATGCTACCAATTTTTACTTTGAATTTCTGAACGGTAAAGAAAGTTTAAAATATTCTGATATACTATAGTACAAGTAGTTCTGTACTAATAATACAAATAAACGCTAACATAAACTAGTACGTCGTATATTACTTCAGCACACGAAAAAGTAAGATGAATCTTTGTGAATTCTTCTGGAAGAAATTTATTATGCATTGCAAACTACGTATATATACATTAGATATTGTCTTATCATGTAACTGTACACACATAAAGGAGAAACTAAAAAGTATGTCTACAAGAATTTCCTTTTCTTTCAAGAATTTCTAAAGAAGGTGAATACAACACCCAAAAGTTCTCTAGTGTACTAAAAAGGTTAACTAAATTATACTCCTCTCTCTCATAATAAGTTGACACTTGTGAATTTTCCGGAACTAAATTAACGTCATCCTAATCAAATTTTAACTAGGTCCTTAGTGACTAAAGTATATATGATGTATACATATTCAATATGGTTTTACTTTCTCTATGTACATATTCATAGTACTTTCATATATATTTTAGTTCTTACATTTAAAAGTTGTGCAAAGTGAAAAGTATAGTCGACTGTAAAACTAAAAGTGAAAGCAGAATGTTTTGCTTATAACCTACATGCAACTCAAGAGACTGAATATTCAGATTAACTCTCTCATTCATATATGTATAGAGTATAGAAGCCGGACAATATCTATATATATAAGGTGTAGTGCACTAGGGCTTTTATGTCGTAATTTATATTCAAAGATGTATATTTATTTTCTACACAGAAGAAAGTGCCAAATGGCAGCAACGGAGTATACATATTATAAACTAAGAATAAAATATCCAACTATTCAATGAGAATTTTCCCTAAAGAAGAAGGAGAGCTTAAGTGAATTTACAACTGACTGTCAATTGCACACTATCATTTGTCGTTGTAGATTATCTATTAAAATCTAGTTCAAAGTTAAATAAAGCTAAAACTTCTTTGGATCTTCTTAAAAAGGTACTTGGCAATGATAATGATATGGTAAAATGTTGAAAAGGATTCTCGCAATGTGTATTTTTGATTTTACGTAAATACATAAAGACTAGAAGAAATCTTTTGCTAAAGTATTGAATCTACTATTATGCAAAGGTTGCTTTGCTTGTTTTCTCTTGTGGTTCAGTTGCATTGAATATCAATGAGAAAAAGGATTACCTCAAGACAAACAGAAAAGTGAGTGAGTAGCAGGAAAAGAGTCCAAATAAAAGGACATAAGAGAGCTCTCGTCCAGATGCTCGAACAACTGGAGTTTCATTGTGAAACACAAAGACTCCTATGATTGCAGATGTAAGTATACATCCTACGATGGAAAATCCCATAGCTGAAATGGCCCATACACTGAAAAATGGAAAAAAAGAACAAACACATGAATATAAAGAGAGTAAAGCATTTTATTGCTGTCAAAATGGAAAAAAGTAGTCTTGTTGTCTGTGTCTTTTGCTATATACACTATCAATCTCAGCTATGATGACAACATAAAATAAAATCTGAAATGGAACTTTTATTGTATATATCATAATGGTCCTTAGTTGTTATTCTCTCTTACTCTGTTGGTTTCAGATATTCTTCAGCTATTGGTTCACACAACATCTGGTCTGTGTCTGGAAGTGTACCATTTCGACAAGTATAACAAGTGCTCTCGTCCAAAGAACTTCTGATCTAAAAAAATCACATACAAAATATAATTAATCTCTGTTAAAAGAGTCACACTTTTGTTGGTTAGTTGACTTCTTACTTGGTCACTCAAACATCGAATACAAGTCCAACAACATTTGTCACCACCAATGTATTTTTTTAGCTTCTCCAGGACCACAAGCTTCACTACATTAATCAAAAGAGAAAATATATATACTTTTTCATCAAGTATATTATAATATACTATACCTAATATGGATATTTTTTTAAAAAGACCCAATAGTTTTGTTACTAACCTACAAACACTTCTAGCTGGATTTGAAGATCCATCAGCAAATTGAACTTCTATAAAATAGAAAAAGAGAAACATAAAATATCAAAGTAAATATAAGATACTCAAGGAAATTAGTTGCGACATTTTGAGAGAGAATGAAATCCATTTTGCAAAAATATAAATCATGTTTTTCTTAGACTAAAGTAAGTACCTGACATATTCAAATTGAGGACACCTTCATTGTAATCACCCACTTTAGTCCAATAGTAGCCTGAGGAATTTTCTTTGCGTCTAAAGTGTATTATGCTATATCTTGCAGGTCCGTCGAAATATCCATCTCCACTCCAATGAAATTCATCTCCACTTAAACCTTTTTTGAAAGAAATGAAAAACATCTTTCCATTTACAATGCTATATAACAAAAAAGTTTATAACAAGATGTTTTGTTCTGTTGAATTATTTTTAATAAATAGAAAAAGAAGAAGATGTACTTCTCTATGCTTTTAGCTACAAAAGAATATGAAAGCACAGCAATTACACACTATAATGTAAAAAGTTTTTTGGGTAAAAATTGTAAAGACTAAAACAACTTCTATTGCATTTTGTGAAACATTGTGTGAGAGAAATGGGAGGAGAGTGAAAGTGGAAGCTGCAGGTGACAGGAGAATTGAAATGGTGAAAAATAATGTATGTATAGTACAAACAAAAAACTTTTTGTTTTTAATTTACAATGAGCTTTTTGAGAATAGGTAAGTTGAGTAAAGCACTTGATAGAAAATACACTTAAGACTCTCAAGACGATATCGTATTATAAAAACACTTTCTTTATTTTAGAGTTTTGGTTGCTTGTTACTAGTAAAAAGTAAGCTACTCACTCAGTATTCATTTTCTAAACAATCAGTTCTCTTCTCTACTTGTAACTCACTTCTCATTACTTCAAACTTTGTGGTGTTAAGGTTGTGCAATACTTTTACTTTCTTTGAAAGTTAGTAAGCTTAATTTCCTTAATTGTTCTTAGCATTCTAAAATTAACGCTGACTTGTGAGAGACCTTTACTATAACTTTTAGCATGGCTTCAATGTTTTTTTATTTCTCTACTGACGCTCATCACCATTTAAACTTTGTTATCCTCATCATAATATTCTTCATATATACATATTCTATTACAAGTCAACGTTGCTTTTATATATGTAGTACATTAGTAATAATGTGTATAAGACACGAGCGATATGATATAGCAGAACGAATGATAATGTGAGCTAATTAACAAGTTAATTTGTTCCAAAAGTTTTTATCTTATGACTTCATCTTTTGCATGCTACAAATATTAATTATCTCTTTATATGTATGTGTTGTAATGTCGTAACTTTGCGTATTCATTACAAAAAGAGAAAATTAAAGCATTACTACATAATATAAATTCCACAATATATTCATTTGACTTACCAGTAAATTCTACTCTTCTTAAGTATTCCAACAGTTCTGTGCCATCAATTGGATTCATTGCGTTACAAAGGCCGGGTTCTCCTGCACATTTGTCTAAATGCATGTCTCTGAAATAAAACAAAAAAGTATACAGTAATGTATGTCTCTATCATTAGACTTCAGAGTAATTTAATCATTTTAGGGTGGATCTTTCTACTATCACTCCTCATTACTAATATACATTGACAATCCGTTACTCTATAGAATGGAATTTTTTATAACTAATTAGAACGGAAGGAAATGAGTACATAGTGCATGGCCTATGAAAGTGCTATTTTTGCTTAATTTAAGGTCGTACCTTTGATTGAACACTGAGAAGCTATATGCAGTGGACTCTCTTTATAACTCAACTCTTTATAACGTAAATCTGTCTATAACGCAGAAATCTCAGTCTCCCAGCTTAATTCCCTATGTTAATACATTGCGTTCATTCTCTTTATAGCGTATTTGTCTATAACGGACACCTGCCTATAACGTAACTATTTGACGGCATGTTATGAAAAGTTACTCTGTCTATAACGTAAATTGGCTCAAAATGCCACCTTATCGTATATATTTCTTACCGTTTTTGACAAACTTTCTCCAATATTTAAAATCTTTCCAACTTTTTTTGTGTCATAAAACTTTACTTGTCGTTCAGCGTCATATTACTCATATATGTACATAAACAAATAGTAAATAAAAACCAATGACTCTCTTTACAACGGAAAGTATGCTATTTTGCTTCAAATTACTTAAAATAGAGAGAGTTTGTCTATAATGTAACTCTCTCTATAACATAGAAAATTGAAATATTTTGACGTTAAGTTATAGACAGAGTCTACTGTAACTACTGGAAGAAGTTTCTAAACATTTTAACAACCCAATAATATATATCTATTCAGATGATATGTTGATATCGTATACATCTGTTAGTGGTTTAACTTATAATTAGGCAAAGGTAATCTAATATTGTTCAATTAACCGCATTTCAAATAACATTTGTATACAGATTTTTGTTCTAAAATTAGCTCTAGATATATTAAGATAATTAAACCTTGGAATCGTCAACAAGGCTTGTTAGTGTTATGCATTACTGTAGAGACTTTAGCTTTTTAAGTACAGCAGGTCAGGTCTATCAAATTGCCTTTCATCTTTAAATTATAGTCTCTGTCAAGTCACCTTGTATCTTCTTCATACTTTGAAATGTAAACAGGAATGGCTGAGAACAGGTATATATTGAATTACAGGAAATAGCAAAGACTCCAAACAAGATGATTCGTTTGATCTTTCTCAACCTATCTCATTACAGTTTCTACTATGTAAATATATTGTAATGCAAAAAGAAGACGAGAAGTTTACGATAGATAATATATTAAACAAGATGTAATTTTCTTGGAAAGAAAATAGGGTCATGTGCCATATATGCAACTTAGGTTCATCCATGAATATCAGAAAAAATCAAAAACAACAAAGGAATAATGTAATTACATAAGCTACCTGAAAGCGTGTGCGAAACACATCACAGCGTCACTCACATATTGAAGCTGTCCTTCGAATTCAGTATTGTTTGAAGTTAGTTTTTCCTTACCTGAAATTTATAGAAAAAATTTAACCTACATATAAATACAACTTAAAAGAACATTGGTTATTAAATTGGTAGTTGAGCTTCAAATAAAAGAGATAAACTGCTTTCAATTTCAAGAGAATAAAATTCAAATCTTTACATACCAGTGCAAAGGTTTGAGTAGTTTTGATTGTAAGGAGTTCGAGATGAGTTTGGATACTTGCAAGAAAAGTGATGTTCCCAGAATTCTAACATTAATTGAAGAAAATTAATTAACAAAATAACAAAGATTTCTTATTGATTTGAATTAACATCAAACAATCTTACCAACAAACCATGGATTTCTCTTGTTATTTTTCACAGTTAAATTTGAAGAAATACTTATCAAATCCTTTGATAGGTAAAGCTCTAGGTTGTAATGCCAAGGTACCTTCAACTTCACGCTCATTGTCATCTGATACTAATGATCTCGCACCCCATCCATCGCTCCCGATCCATGTAAACATTCCAGTTGCATTCTTCTTGCGAACAGCTCTCATTAATCCTTTTACTTCTTGATCAGAACCAAATATTATGACACCTACAAAAAATACCCACATTGTCTCATTTATTGTACAAAGCTATATATCTAGCATTTGTAGTAACAATTTGCATATCAAGCATTTACATTATGTATATGATAATTTGAAAGATATAAAAGATTTTTTTCTTTCATATAAATTACAATTATAAGGCATATGCAGGCATTTATACTGAAAATCTTTCTTGCATTGAATTAAAAAATGGGAATGAATATCATTATTATTACCTCTCGCATTGGACACAGCTATCAGTTTTTCCACAATTTTGTCATAGGCACTTTCTTCAGCTACACCAGAATCCTTTACTAGCTTTTCTTTAGCACCAATACATATATTATGTTCTGGTAAGCTCTTTTCCAACTCTTCAAATGCCTAAAGAAATTAACAAACAATACAATAAAGTATAAAATGAATACGTTCACTAGTACAACTTCCAATCTGAAAGAGGTTATATAATGTTTATATAAAGCATCAACGAAAAGTTTGTATGCATCGAGAAGATAATGAAATATGCATACTTATATAGTAATTGCATAAATATTGAGAAGTTCAGTAGCATGTTTCAACAGTATGAACAGTCACCACTCACCACTATTTACATACTACTACTACCATCATCTCTTGCCCTATGTACATTTATCACATTGCTACATACACGATGATGAAATGTAGCCAAAGAACATTTTAGAATAAAAGTCTGTAGTTGAGCACATAAAACTGTCAAAGGTCATATCATCGTAAGAACTGGTA
>VCNE01000328.1:0-10498 GCA_009869805.1 Oncopodura yosiiana | reverse complement strand
AAGTAGCTTGATGTACTTGTTACCTACTATATTCACAATGCCAATGAGTTGTTGAGATTCGTCGAGTGACGCATATAAAGTATATATAAAAGAGTTTAGCATTTGATGTGATTGTAGTACATTGAAGTATATATTTAGTTGAGTTAGTAGTAAGTGAATGAAAGAGAGAGAGAGAGATCAAATTATTTTTAACTATTCATAGTTTACTAACCTATCCAAGGCTTTTCTCTATTATAATTTCATTTTGTAAGAGAAGCATAGCATAGATACACCAAAACATGACTTGATATAATGCAAAAGTTTTTTTTGGAAGCGGTCTCAAAAATATATATGTAACGTAGGCGTATAAGTATAGAAGAGAAAAAATAAATATGCAGTCAAAATTTATATGTACATGACCTTATATTATTAAAGCACATGCCATATGAACCAAAGCCAAATCATAGCACTTAAGAAAACCATTTTACATATATAAAGTTGATAGCTTTTATAGAGCATCATCATTGAGAGTATAATAGTATGTAGCATATATATTAGAGTATATAGAGTCATGTCAAACAGAGGATTTTTTTTAATCCTTTGCTTACACTTGGCATATCTAGAGAAGAGAGAGAGAGACATGATTCAACATAAGTAGATCTCAGTCAACTTGGGCCGGTTTGAAAAATGTGAATTAGTAAGTAGACAGTCAACATCAACAAAATGAATATAATGTAGCATACTAGCATATTTTTCTTATTGCTGGCTGATGGCCACCAGAATAGAGTGTTAGAGTCAAGGCAAAAAAAAGTAACTCATTGATTGAAACCATGTTATGTGCTCTCTCTCTCTCTTAGTAATATTATATTAATGAAAAACATATTTAAATATTAACATTCTATACGTTATGTTAGGACATGCTTAAAGAAGAAAGTCAGATTTATAAGTTCAAGTATTCATATATACATACTACTAATACTCATACATTATAATATATTAGTTATTCCAATTAGTTGGAAAACTTAGTATTATATCGTATCTTGTTGTATCAGTTTGTTATTCTGTACTTGCGTAATATGGTTATTATTGAAATGATATTGCGAAGTTAAAAAGGAGATTTGCAAGAGTTAGAACGCAATTTAAGTCGGCACTCTTATACATTCTTATATATATATATATACTTGCAATCTAGTTTGCTATATAGTGGGAGTATATAGAATAAATATTTGTATTTATTTGTTCATAATCCTACTTGATGAGACTAACATTATTACAATACTTTTTCAATCATTAATAGTGCGTACATTTTTTTTGATTATAATATATGATCTCTCAACATCGAGTACAATGCACTAAGGTATACATTACTGAGTTGCGTATTTAAGTGCAGTATTAATGGTAAATATCACTATTAAGCTTTAAATGAGTAATAAATCTGCATACTAATAAAGTAAGTACGTATGTGCTAAACATAATATATATAACAACCATATTACACGTATAAATAAATACATACATACGTCAGCACCACAGCAAAATAAACTTTAATGTGTGTAGGTGTATTGATATACATATTTTGAATGAAAAGTTCAAGTATGACATTTAGAGTTTACGATCTCTGTTTAATGGCAAAGATTATATATGTTGAGCGTATATACTTATTTATAAGAGAGCAGATGACATACAAAATTTATTCTACTAGTAGTAGTTATACTATTACATGACATGATATGATGATGATAATAAAAGTAATAAAAATGTATTTTGAATAATTATTATAGGCCAATGCCTGATATAGACCTCTTGATTCAAGAATGGCCTCCAGAAGTTGAAGAATTATTAAAGAACTTGAGTTACCCATCGTCAGAGTTGGACTGTGACATCGCTACTTATGTCGACATCGTGTGCAGTTGAGTATAAAAATTATCAGTTTTGGTTGATTTACTGTACACTACGGCCATGATTTTATAATAATAGTACTTTGCGAAGAGTTTTCATGAAATTTTAAATTGAGACTTTTATTATAATATAAAATTCTCATTCTTGTAATCCAGACAGCTATAAATAATAATAAATATAATACTAGCCGCCTTGTACTATACACATTTTTTATTACAATCTACTATTATTATTATTATGAGAGTATAAATTTTTGACATACTTAATTGCAGATTTATTGGATATTCCTGTGTACAAATCACGAATTCAATCTCTTCATGTTCTCTCTACACTCTATGCAACTCAAAAACATTTCAATCAGTATGGACCACTTGGTGGAGAATCTGTTGATGTTGAGTTAATGGGACCATCTTCTTCAGCTGGACGACTTGTTGATGAAGTAGATCATTTGCAATTGAATTAAAAAAGGAAGGAAGACATCACATTCTATATTGTATTGTCATGTTTCATTTTGCCAATAAAAATATAGAGTATATAATACAGTACATAATGAACTGCATAAATAGAATGTACAACATGTCTCTTTTCATTTTTCTATCTCTTTTACTGTTTTTAATTCTTCCTGACATGACTCACTCATTTATAAGTTTTGAACCATTCATCTACAAAATATATGTCAAACCATTATTTCAGGAAAAAGCTTAAAATTTGATGAGTCTTTACATACTTTCTATTCTAACCTACTATAATATTGTAACATACCTCCCTAATAGCAAAGTTAGCTACCTTTAAACAATTCATTGGCGTATACATTATTTGTCACACACAAAGTCAATTTAATATGCCGTTCTTTTGTGTCGTCGTGGTCGTCAAAGTCTCATGATGATAGTAACATACATATATATATATACTTCATCATCATCATATGCTCATATGTGAAAAATATAAGGAACACAAAATTGATGCTAGATTATTAACAACAACGGCCTACTATATGTATGTTTCTACTCTACTCTTTATAACTTAAAAATTGTTATGGTTTGTGTAGAAATTTCTGTTTTGATCTACATTTTTTGTCTGTTTGTTGTGCTTATGCCTGTGTGACATGTATGAAGTGTATCTACTCTACTCTTTATAACTTAAAAATTGTTATGGTTTGTGTAGAAATTTCTGTTTTGATCTACATTTTTTGTCTGTTTGTTGTGCTTATGCCTGTGTGACATGTATGAAGTGAACTCTGAAACCTTATTTTTTGTAGCAATAGTAATAAAAAACGCAAATATCTATACATATGCTTTACCAACACTCCTCGTATAGTTGTAATTGAATTGTTGTTGTTTGTTGCTTGCATGTGTGTGCATATGCTGTGAGTTTTTAAAGACCATGTCAAATTCAAATCCATTTGGTCCAATATTTCTATTTTTCAAAGTTGGATTGTATAGAGAAAGCCGGCTTGACTTGGCAAAGTTGTAAGTAGATAGTAAGAGAGTCAGTCGATCTGATCTGCAATATGTATAGTAGTACATTCATATCGCATTGTTGAAATATATTTATTATGCTTCAAACTTTTATGTCACTACTAATAGTTATAAGTAGAAATTTTCATGCAGTGCTTTACTTGTTGTCAATAATATATAGATGTGTAACAACAACAGAACAGCGAGTAGAGAGAGAGAGACAGAATATAACGAGAGAAACTAACCAAGTGTGAAATGATTGTTGAGAGTTGCTTAAACTTATTATAATAGGATATAGCAGGTAAAAAAAGAAAAGAGAGAGGAAGAATCTCATTTGAGACAATTTATTTTAAACTATGTGACGACCTTTTTTAAGTTTCTACTCACTTCCCATCATCATACCATAAACTCAAAATACAAATGAGCAGTGAGCAATGAGCAAAGCAAAGGAAGAAGAAGAAGAAGAAATTGTAATATATAAGAAAAAGAAAACCAAGTCATTTACTACATCTCACGATATATGTATATAAAAATGCACCACAGCAATAAAATGATGTTGCATATCCTTCCGCTCATTGCATATAACTACAATTTCTGTATTACTTATGCACTATGCCCTTATTATTATTGTGTGCAAAGTGTATTTTTTACTACTTACTCTTTACCATCATCATTTCATGCACTTGAAAAGTTTCACGACATGAATGTAAAATGACTTGCTACAACTTAATATTAGTAATCAACACGTATGTACATAAGTAGACACAGTAGATAGTATATTTTTACTCTACAATCTCACATTTTCTCTTATAATAAAAACCAACTCACACATATACAGTGATTAAAGTGGCATGGCAGGAGATTGTGTATGCAATTTTTTCTATTTCTTCGTACCTATACACTTTGTATTTTGCCCTTATAAATACATACATTAAATGAGGAAATTGTGAACTAGGTCTAACTAGTATAAAAAAATCTATAAGTCATTCTCTATTCTATTCTTCCTATAACTTATTTTATTCTCTACACATGTATCAAAAACTTTTTTGGACTTTAGACAGAGAGATACATATTTGTATACTGTACAAAAGTACATTACACTCTGTAATAAAAATAATGTTTGAACAGCAGTTAGTAATACTAACTTAGTATAACTGCTATTCAGTCAAAAAATGTGTGATGATGTGAAAAACCTCTCAAATAAAAGAGAAGATTGAAGTTAAATGTGGTTGAATCCAACTATGATAACTTTGGTGTTAGTGTTGTTGTCTCTTTTAATATGTGTTTTAGGTAGATAGGGAACCTTAAATAAAAGCATGCATCTGTCATTCGATAAAAACATTTTATTTACTTACCTGTGTCTGTAGAACTGTAAGGGTATCTCTCTCTCTACTATTTACCCTTACAGTCTTCTACAAACCCAACACAACATCTGTATCACAAGTGTGTGTTGTTGTTGTTATTCTCTTTCTCGCCCGGTGTTTTGTTCTGCTCTGGGTCTAGTCGACTCGACTGCTATACTAGCCAGTAAACTATATATCTTCAAAACAACTTAGGGTTGAGCTATATAGTTGTATGGCAGTTAAAAGTAAAGAAGAAAAAAAGCAAAACAAAACACACAAGTATACATAACTGATAGCAAGTAAGAGAATATTACAAAACACACTTGTGACAAATACACCTAGTATTAGTTAGAATATGCAATTACATTTGAAATTGTGGTCAAACTTAAGTACAAAAATTTGAAGTGTATTTTCAAATTTTTATCAAGTTACTTAATTTCAAACGTTTGTTTGTAAGCTTTTCAGAGTCTTCGACACTGCAAACAACATATACAAGATGTATGTAACCCTTGCTAGGTTTAACGATAACTGTTTCAAAAATCTTTGCCTGGTAACTCTTGTATTCGTCCATTTAGCTGGGATAGAAACTTTTAGCATTTAGTTTAGAGGTGAGTGAGACTAGATGGCTGGCTTGAGAACAAAGAAATTACACATCGAACCAGATGGGGTGTAAATCGCTGAGTATAACGCCAACTCTCATTGGTTACTTGTTTGTTATCCGACTTTCTATTGGTTGAAACAAATAGACTCGACTCAGACTTCTGCCCACCATTTTGGCTGAGTCAATGTCTGCCACTAGCTTCAGCGTAGCCCAGTATATACGTAGTTCTTATTATACATACGTTGTGATGGAAAAAAGTAGAGTTGTTTGCTTGGCTTAGGTTCTCATAGTCAGTTCGTTGATTGCAGCCTTATTGGAAAGTTGTGTGAATGTGAGAGAATCGGCCAAATACTCCTCAGGTACGTAGAAATCGTTTTTCTAGAGTTTCACTTGGAGTTTTAAACAATTTGAAAAACATAGTCGGTGCTAAAAATCATTTCCAACACGAAGAAAAGCCTTTCAAGTGTAATTTCCAAGTTTTTGAGTCAAATTTTGAGAGATTTGTGCAAGTTTCCTTTGTTTGAAGGCTTCTCTCTCTCTCTATCCTCTAAAGCTACAAGGCAAGGCAACTCACACACTGGGTATAACGACAGCCTTTACTTACAACATAACATTGGAGTAGGACAAAGAAGTAGAGAGAGAGAAGAGAAGCTAGCAACAACAACAAACATTAGGCTAACACATTTGGTTATGTTTTTATAAAGAGATGCATTCTCTTCTCTCTCTCTCTTGAATTTCGTCAAGTAGCTAGCAACAGCAACCCCTTTTTTACTCATTACCATTAAAGTCGTTGTTGTTGTTTGATCATTTTATTCAAAATGCCTTTGGCTAAAGTATATAACTTGATTTTTTCTTCAAAAGAAATGCATGTTGAGTTGCATCAAGAAGAAGTTTTGAAATGCATTTTAAAAATGAATATTTATTAAGTTCACAACAGAGTATAATGTAATAATAATAATGTGATATTCTCTCAGAATTTGATAAACAATTTAGTGTGAAATTGTGAAAAACAGTGTAGTATAGTGTAGTATTATTACGGTATGAACTAAAGATAGCTAAAAGCTTAAACGGTTGTTGTAAACGTTATTGTTGCTCATTATCTCTACTGTTGTAGAAATATTCAGAGAAAAATATATAAACGTTATATAAAGAGTAGTAGCAAGGTAAAATGCAACAATAGTATTTAAGTAAAAGAGAAAAACGATCGTTCTTTTTCGTCGTCTTCTTGTATATTTAATGTCCTCTCTTCTGCCTACTATATAAACTATAATAGTACCCAAAACCTTAGTATTTCAGTTGAAAATATAACAGACAGTATATAATTCACTTAAGAAAACCTTTTTGCTCATGGAAATAATATACGTTTTAGAAAAACTCTTTTAGAAGAAAACTTGGAGCTTTTAAAATAATATATAGTATAGAAAAAATAAAGTACAAGTTTAAGCAGTTTACCAGGAATGCATAAATAGCATTTTTGGTATTATTGACGTATATTTTAAAAAGGAGTAAAAGGACATATAAAGGGTAATCGTAATTCTTTCTATATGTGGTTCTGCTTTATTTCACATAGAAGCCTCTTTTGATGAGAGTTTTCACACAGTGAGAGAATGAATATTAAGCTCTCAAACTCAGAAACCCTCATCAAGAGAGAATATAATAGTTGTTGTTGTTGCTATCCAAGATGAAAAACAGCTTAGACCGTCTTGCATTTGCACACATATATAGAATAATTATTTTGCATGTTTTTGTTGCTGGTATTAAAATTATGGTGCACATATAGCAGATAGATAAATAGATAGATAGAAACTTGTTGTGTATAGTACTATAGTATATATATGCTCTCTTAGAGATTATAATGCATTTGCCCTTGTCTTCACCTATACGTCCCAAATCTCTCGTCATTTACCTGATACTTCGTCTAGGCTACATTTCTCCTCTAAATGATCTTTCCTCTACGTAGATATATATTCTTCACAACAGAAATACTGTCTATGGATACACACACTAAAAAAAGTATACACGCATCCTCTCTATATACATTATATCTACTACTACTAGCTCACACACACAAGAAAATCTTCGTCTTCATCTCTTCTGTCTCTCTCACGGAGTAACAGCAGCAAGTATAAAGAGAGTAACAGCTTCAAAGCAGCAATAATAAACAAGTATATAGTAAAAAGACTTGTGCATAACACATTAGATTTTTTATAACTTATTTTTTGTACTCTGAGAAAGAAAGGACATAACAACTCAACAACATCTGGAATATAAAGCCCAAAGAGAGTTAAGATGGTAGTACTAGTTGCTTAAACGAAGAAGGTTTTAAAAATGTTTTTACGACAGTAGTAGCTCTGTTGTGCCCAGTTTAAAAGGAAAAAATTTTGAAATACCCAATAAAATTGAGACTCTCTTGCGAAAAAAATGTCTAAAGAGCTATACCATGATGGCACATGATAGCTATATAGAAAAAGATATATCATAAAATGACAATCACGATCGCCATTCACACTCATTATAATAAATAGCCATTATTATGTATGTGATGGTGTAGTTTTCATAGTTTTTTTCATGAGTAATTTGTAGTTTCTTTCTTCACATATACACACAAAATAGTGGTGGTCTTGGCTATATAGTTAGCAAATATATTGAACTTTTACATTTTATACACACATATGTACATAGAAAATGATGATGTATGCAATTCAAAATGTTGTGACGACATGCTCCTCTCTCTTCTCTCTCTCTGACAAAACAATAAAAGTTGCTTTTTTAGTTTGTTGCAATAAATATGTATGTACATAACTATGTGAGTTGAGTTGTTGTTCCATTATTGCGTACGTTTATACTTACAATGCGTGGATATAAACTGTTGTTGGCTACTACTATAAACAGAGAGATAGATAAGAAGAGTAGAGAAAAAGGGACAAATGGAATTTATTACATTTACACACATTGCGTATATATATTTTTATTTGTAGAAAGACCATGTAAAAGAATTGAGCCAGAAGCGTGTAATTCGGAATGCAATGATATTTTTCTACATATTTATCTCATAGTACCATGACTCAAAATGCACCAAAAAAGTAATTTCAATGTGCACCTGAGCACAAACTAACAAATATATTATCAGGATGTTACATTAGCATTTGTACAAACATATATAAAGTAATTTTTCGGCAATGCATTAATGCATATCTAAAGTTTAGACATGAGTCAGCCAGCCAAAAAGTAGAGATAATAAATCTCACAGAAATGGCTTTTATTTAAAAAAGTTTTTAATGTACACCAGAGCAGTGAGCGTTGCTTACAACTCCTGTTACTAACTATAAGTAGAAAAGAGATTAAGACTTAACTTCTACATATATAGACATAAAAAGCAACTTTTCGTAATGACTGCAATAAGCAAGAGAGTCTCATATATATAAGAGATGTAAAGAGAAGAGAAGAAAAAATAACTATCCAAATGAAAACCAAACTAGGTTGTATTATTTGTTGCACTAGATTTGGAAAAAAGAAAATCTACTCTGCCGCATCCTGTGTCTGTGTTCTGCGTTGTGCATATATGAGCAAGTGTGTACAACTTATTTCACTGTTTCACTCTTGTTCAAAATTGGGAAAAATGGTGCCGTGCTTAATAGTAATAATATATGCGGAGGTAGAGAGAGAGAAGAGAGAAAAAAGATTTCAGATAGAAGTAGATGATAATAATTTCCATCAACTTTTTTGGGAGCAAAGAGTTAACATATATTATATGATGTAGTAGAGTGTATATATGAGAGCAAGAGAGAGAGAGAGAAAAAGAGAAGTAACAAACAAGATGAGATAGAAACTCTATTACTGACAGTAACATGACTACATTATGCCTTGTTTAAAAAAAAGAGTTTCATTTGTCTTCAAGAGAGAGAGAGAGAGATGAAGCTATAGATTTTGTCAAGCAAGAATAGTTAGTATGAGTGCATATGTGAGGTGACTCGACTTTTTTATCACATAGCATAAATGCATAAAGGTGAAATATATAAAGCAAACAAGTTATTGACGCTTTCTCGTTACATAGAGAAGAATATTAGAGAGTCATATCTAAAATTCATATATGCACTTCTATATAGTAATATAGCTTATATTATGCTATACTAATGCAGCATGAATGATATGACTAAAAAGTTTCAAATTGATAGGAGCAACTGCAATGCAAAAGTACATTACTACTTATGCCGAGTCAAAAAAGCTAAGCATAACTAAGCTCTCTAATTGTTTAAGAAACTCATAATGTACCATCGTATATTATACTATAGTATATGCATTTCGAAAAGCTTGTAGTAAGCTCACATTATTATTATCAGTTGTAATTTGTATATGCAAAGTTTCTTTAGTAGGAAGACGAAGGTGTACTACTAAAAATTTACACATACAATCTCTCAAGCCTTATGCAGTTTTCCGGATTGCAATATATCTAACTACTCTGTTCTCTTTATATACATTCTCTTCATTGCATTCTACATTCTCATATCTCTCTCTCTCTCTCTTAATGTTCATGTATTTCTTTATAGAGATATTTTCAGGCCTTCTGATGACTAAGTAATGCATGTTAGAAAAAAGATTTCACATTTTCACAACTTATATAGTTATAGTTCTCATTGTGTAAATATACTCAGTTGATTCTTCAAAACTGCATTTCTTTCAACAGTGTTGAGAGATTTCGCTATTAATGCTTATTAGATTTCGATACTTTCCGATCACTCTCTAACTATATAAGAAGAGTGAGACAGTGAGACAATATATATATTATTGTGTTGTTGTGTACTTACTTATGCACTCATAAGGCAAAATGGAAAGTCGCAACAAAAAGAAAAACTGATTTGAACATGTGTACACTGAACATATATAGAGAGTCGAGCAAAATAAATTTTTCTCTTCATCATTTCTACTCTACTACTACTAACTACATTACAACAATTTCCAATTGTTTCTGTCATGAAAACTGATAAGAGTACATATACACAACTCTCTTCTTTGCACAATTTTCAATTATAATTTATGAGATGTACAAACTAATTCTTTTTTTACAAAAGTACAAAAAGAGTCCAACATTTTCTATCTAATGTTTATTTAGTCAAATGAGTCATTTTTTTATTTGATGCGTGTAAATGTTGTGTATTTATATTGTAATACTCAGGAGCACTCAAGTCTTGATATCAAGATCGGACACACATGGTTATAAA
>VCNE01000326.1:0-76818 GCA_009869805.1 Oncopodura yosiiana | reverse complement strand
AAATAAGAAGGAGTAAAACTTCAATCAAAATAGAGAAAGAATTTGAAGAACTTGAAAAGTTTTCGGTTGAATTTAGCTATCCTGAAGGCTATCCAGAACTCTCGACTGAACAAGTTATTTCTAAATGTAATAAAACAGCTTTCGTAGGTTACACTTCAGATATTTTGTCATTTATTCCATTGTCGAAAGAAACTGCTACACATATGAGGATGGGTAGTGAAATTCTTTATAAGGAAAATGTTGGTTGGACATTTAGTCAGGATTACAAGGGAGGATATCTTTTATCGAGATTTGTACAAAATGTAATCGAATCAGGACTATACCATTGGCTAGAAGAAAGACTTGAGTCTTTAAAAAGCAAGAGACGCAGCATAAGTCATATAAAGGATTTTAAACCAATCAACGAATTTATAGCATTAGACATTAATTCTAATTTAGTCTCAGCTTTATTTCAAATATATCTTGTTATGCTATTTATTGCCTCATTTATTCTGCTATTAGAGATAGTTAAAAATTTCACAATTTTAAAAATGACTCAACGAAAAAATTTATTACAGCCATCTTCAATAATTACAGTGCAACAAATGCCACACAATCCAACGACACTCATAAATTGCAACCATAATTGAAATCAATATTAAATAACTGTATAAAACAAATACAATTTGTACTGTGCCTTCTAACGATAATTGAATAACATTTGAGGTATATGAATTTATAACAGAAATCATTTTCATTGTTTCATCTCCATTGAGTTTCACTGACCAAAACTTTCGTATTCCAGTTTCAAACATCCAATTAAATAAATCTTTAGCTTGCACTGACAATCTATTTCGAAATACAGTAGCAGGCATTGGTAATACAAACAATTTCTCATTTAGCATCGTACATAAAATATTATTTGCCCGTGAGAGAATTTTAAACATGTCAGTAACACTTGTTATTCCATCATACAATTCATAGCTACTTGCTCCTTTAATTTCAGCAAGTCGAGATAGATTTGCATGACCTGAATCCACATATGCTAATGGGTCCACTTTAAGAAAATCTGATGGGTCACATACTTTTTCTAATCGTCCGATTATATTTTTACATCTTAGAAGAATATATTTGATAGCAATGTCAGTCTCCAGGTAAAGAGTATAGTGATTCATACAAAGTTGCTCAATCTCAGTGAATTTGTATGGTGGCAATGGTGCTGTTACGTCAGTTGTTAGAATGGCAGTATACATATTTGAAATAGCAGTTAGAAAAAATGTGACTAGACTTATCATAATACCAAATCTTTTGCCAAATGGTTGAGAAATAATTAAACTGAGAATCTGAAGTGCTGCTGTAAATTTTCGTTCAACTAGTCCAATGGCTACAACACTGAGAAATAAAAGGACCCAAGAGTAAATGTCAAACATGTTAATTAAAAAATTCCATGATGGTTTGTTAAGTTCAATGTTAGAATTACAGTAATATATTACAAATGGATTGAGTTGTAAATGAGTACTTGAGCCTATAAGTGTAACTATATCGTTTTCTGTTGATCTTGTCACTTCTTCAGATGAAATATAAACTCCAATTTGAAGTCCATCATGAGTTAGCAATCCATCTGGAGCATCAACAGGAATTAGACTAAAATTGAGTACTTCTTGAAGCAATCTAATAGAAACTGTTCCTTCTGAGCAGAAACCTCTATGTAAATTATATATATTGCATTCCTTGTAAAAATGAACATTACCCATTCCGACTTGTTTAATATCAAATACAACAGCGGTCATTGGCTCGTCATTTTGTGAACTAATTATCTTGGTAAATAGTGATTGAATTTGCCTATGTGAAGAAGGTAATTTTGTATTGGAGAATTTTAGAATTGTTCCTTTATCTGGACATTGAAAACAAGGCATTGCCCATTTAGGAGAAAAGTTTTCAGATAGCATTATGTAAATCACTGGAGCTAAAATTGCTGTTATTAAACCGTCACTTTCTTCATTATCGTCATTATTAATAATTTCAGGATTGGCTTCAAATTCTGGAGATATTATTATATTGAAAATCACACGAGTTGAAAATGCATAGTTAGTTTTCAGAATTTGTGATTTGACATCTTCACTGTTTTGAGAAGTGCTAAGAAATGTGATGCAATGAGTTTTCATTTTATTTTGATCTGCATTGTTGACAGTAGTGAAGATACATAGTTTGACGTCTTGTAGATGCTCGTCTTTTTCTTCTTAGTGATGTATTTTTGTGCAGTGTAGATTTAGATGAACACCAAGTACTTTCAAGTGACAACACTACAGGAGAATTTTTGTAATTTTTCAATAAATTAATAAGATATGAATTATCATGTAGACTAATATGAGTTAGGCAGTTGGAATATGAAGAAGAAATAGTACGAAGTGAGTTGAAATCTTCGGAACAGTAAGAATTTATTAAAAGTAGATATAGAACTAAAATTCTGATAACGAAAGCCATATTGCAAGAGCTTATAAATTCTGAAGTACATTTTTGATATGACAAATGTTTTTATGTTGAGGTACAGTGATTTATGTAACATTTTAGTGTATTAATAAATTATATATTGTATCATATAGTACAATTTTGTGAAATTGCTAAGTTTAGAATAATAACCCAAATTATTTACATTGACGACATTAGCTTGTGAGTTATTGATTGATTTGAAATGTTGCATTTATTGTGTACAAAATTACGGTGTATTGTAACGATATTTTATTGAATTATGATTTTTCTTCAATCAATAATATCATCAGCTTGTACAAATTCAATGCTTAAACACTTAGAAACTATTTAATTTATGCACTAGTAATTCTCCTGCTGTTGATTCAGTTGTCTTTAAGTAGCAACTTTTGTCAGATATACAAATGTCTCATATAAACACAGCTTGTGTTTTTCAAACGCAGTTTTATAAAATGACTTTAGCTATGAACTTCTCTATTATTTCTTTTCTTTATTTCCTCCTTTTTTCTAACTCGAATTGTTCAAAAATCTCTAAAACTGTAAGCCAATTTCTTCAGAATTTCTCTACCTGTACAATTCGATTTGAAGGCGACTTTCTCAACAAGACAAGCCATTCAATTCTTCTTAATAATTACATCAAAATCCTCCAATTCACTAATAACACATTTATCCTTCGATCTCCTCAAACTATTCAATACAGTGGCCGAATTAGTTACAAAAATCAGAAAAAAGTCAAAGTCTTTAAAAATCTCAAGTTTACATCTTGCCTTGTACAAATGTATTTTATGGGAGAAGCTATCTTATTTAAAGATGCCAACACAAGACTCTCTACGTTGACATTAAATGCAGAAAATCCTAATGCCATAATCTTTGTCAATACTACTAAAAGCAATATAGAGAAATGGTATCAAGTCTCAAGTTTAGTTTCTACTTTCGTTTTGAAGATGTGACACTGACCAGTGACTTTTATACAATTCCATCCGATGAGAAAACTGTAAAATATCTTTGCCTTTATGATAAAGAGCTTTATGACGTAACCACAACTAAATATCATTTAGCCAAAAAAGCTAACAATTTACTCGGATTTAAAATTACACATTCTGAATGGGCAATAATATCCCAACAAGAAATTGAGAAACTGACTATCTATTGCCATCATAAAAATAAACGAACTCTTCAGCCATCAAGAAGTTGTATACTAGAAGAAATAAGGCAAGCACTAAATTTTACATTAACAAATAGTAACAGTTTCGAGGAAGTGTTTCGTCCTTGGGCCAAAGGTGGAATGCTTGATTCTGTTGATAACAATTATCAATATCTTACATCAAGTTTTTCAATTTACACCAGAAGATACATATGGGCTACAACAGCAGAAATATTTGAGCATTATGATTTTGTGACAGTGGTCAACACAACAAATATCAATTACTCATTTCTCTGGAGTCCTTTTTCTATTGCAATTTGGCTCAGCTTAATATGTTCCTTGGCTTTTACTACAGTAGTTTATCTTACAACAGTATTTCTTATGGAAGTCTCAAGAGCTCAAATTCTTTCAGTAATTTTCCCAGTTCTAATTGAGCAATCTGTTAAGGAAATACTGCAGATTACATATCCTGAGAGTAGAAGACTACGACCAGCTTTAATTCTAATGCCGATATTACTAATGGGAATTATTACAAGCAATTTTTACAAAGGCGAATTATACAGCTCACTAACTACAATTAGAATTCCAACAACACCTAAAAATTATGAGGAATTAGCACAATCTTCTTATTTTGTATTGACAACGTCAGCTTATAGGATGGGATTAGACGATGAGAGATTTTCAGAGCTTCTCACTTTGCTCATTCCAGAATTGTTGGCTACAAGCAAAAGTGAGTCTATAATAGCAACGCAACAGATAAATGGATCAGCATATTTTTACAATGGTGATGAACCGAAATTTCTCATTGAGGCAATTGTAAATGACTTAGCAATTGAAACTGAAAGAGGAAATGTAACGCTGTCAAGTCCATTTGGAATTTTGAATACTGAGACTGGTCTCCGGAGTTTAGTAGCAATGATAAAAGCATTTAGTGATAAAACAATTATTGCAAGTGATCCAGGGTTAAAATTATACATGAGTATTTATATAGTAATTCATCAAATGATGAGAGAAGTAGTAATGAAGTTGCTGGTTTGGAAGCTGATAGTGAAAATATAGAGGAAATAACTTTGATTTCAATGGTTCATATTGAGCCTGTGATGATATTTGCAGCAGTTGGAATTTTATTGTCAATTTTAATATTTTTAGCTGAGACGACAATTGCAGGTACGATGAATTGCTCTAATAAAGTAAGGCGACAGAGGAGAAATAGAATGTTGTTACAACTTATTAGGTAAATAAAGCTAGTATAGTTTATGTTAAAGTCCATATGAATAAAAATAATTAGTATTGAAATGAATGGTTGTTATAAATGTTATTTGAACATCTTATCTCAAGCAAAGTTTATCTATATATAACTTTAAGCCAGTGCAATAAAATGACTTGTGGCTTTTGCGATAGTATGTATAAATGCAAATGTGCTTTATGCAAAAATTAATGAAAAAGGTCAGTTAATTGCGATTTTAATGGTTTAATTAAATATGTAAATGAGATCGCATGGTGTAGTGGAATCACATCTGTCTAACACACAGAAGGTCCTGAGATCGAAACTCAGTGTGATCATTTTTGCCACGCCCGCAGGAACGTCTTGAAGTAGTGAGATGCTGTTATCTTACTCAATTGAATATAATTGTATAATATCAAGAATGTAGGTCATAAATGATTTTCTCATATTTATTCAGTAAAATGAAAGCAAGAAAATTAAATAAGACATTTAGAATCATAGTAGGATCAGATCTTGTTATTAAACTCACAGAACATTGCACAAGATTTTTAAACAAGTTTCTCATCCAACGAGGCCTCCATTATTTCTTCCAGTACGTACAGAGCGAAAATAATCACGGAGAGCACTTGGCGTAATATCATCATGATAAAAATGATAATGGATACCATGTGACATTAAGCCATTGATTTGTGTACGATTTCTCAAGTTGTAATAGAGCTTTATGTTTTCAGCATGTTTTTGTTCTTCCTGTTGATATTGATGTTTTGGAGAACATGACTCTACTCTGCTCGCAAACAGAATCCCAATTAGAGCCAAAATAGAAAAGCACCAAATGGTCAACTTCATCTTGACAATCTGAAATATTCATTTTGACTACGTGTAGCTTACAATTTTATGGAAATTACATGATACAACCACTTACTGTATTCAATTGCCTTATTATGAGAGTGAAAATTTTATAGAACTTCTTGTGATGGAATTTAACATTCAACTGACTTCAAGTTCAATTTCTTGACAGTTATAGCTGATAAAAGAACTTAATTGAAGTTACTGCTGAGTGAAACTACATGATGAAAAATGAGTGCCTATATACGTACAAACGTCGTTCATTGACCATTTATCACTTTATGAGTATGCAACCCATTGGTACCTAAGCAAGTTCAATTTCAGATAACTTGCCGTAGTCCAATGTATCTTTCTCATATCAATATTTATTCCTTATTGGAAAAGTATGGAATAAAACAGAAACAATTACAAAAAATGAGTTCATAGTTCTGATTAATACATTTTATTCCAAAATATTTAAAAAGCTACAGCACTCAATGACGGTTTATACTTTTAGAGTTCCTTCATTAATTTTCTTCTTAACATCTGCAAACGTTATTTTCATACCATGTAGTTTAAACATGTGCTCAACCATATTCCTCTTTCTGGCAACTCTCCTGAAACAAATTTCGCATTCAAAATTCTTCTCTCTAGTATGAACTATCATATGTTTATGTGAGACTGTTAGTTCTTAGAAATGAGCGACCACAAACTTCACAAACGACTGGCAGTCTTTTATGTTTTTCATGAACTTGTACATAATGTCTATACATTATTGGCTCTCTTTTAAACATTTTATCACAATCTGGATCTTTACATGGAATATTAGCTGGTGTTGTTTTGTCATGAAATTGAACAATATGATCTTTTAAAGCATGTTCGCTTGCTAGCTCTTTAGCACAGAATTGACATTTGCTTTTAATTCCAAAGTGATGTGCTCTCATATGGCAGTCCAAACCTTGTTTAGCTATGAAAGATTTTGAGCAAGATGTACAAGGAAAAGGACGATTTGCAGATGTATGAGTTGTGATATGAGCTTTTAAACTCTTTTCTTGTACAAATGTCTTTGGACAGAATTCACAATTGAATTTTGGTTCAGCATAGCTTGGATCATGGAATCTCTGTTTGTGGTTTTCTAGTCCCTTCAAATTTCGAAATGCTGTAAGAAAATAAATTACATTATTAATAATATTAATTTACTAACGGAGAAAGAGTAGAAAAATTAATCACCTTTAATACATTGATCACATTGGAAAAGCTTTTCACCAGTATGCCACGTCATATGACTTTCCAGTTTACTTGGCCTATCAAATAGTTTTTTACAGACTTGACATTCCAACATACTATTTAATTTTTTCTCAAAGGCAAGTTGTCCACGATGAGTCTTTCGATGTATTCTAATTTCGTTTTCTGTTACAGAGTCATCAAATGGCTGTGCACAAATGTCACACTTGATTTCTTGATTGGCATCATCCCTATGTTGAATTAATTGATGAGCTACTAATATATCTGGTGTCATAAAAGGTATGCCACATGTGGTGCATTTATTTTTAAATCTTCTTGCGTAACTTCTGGTTCCACTCGAATCTTCTTTATTAATTGTTTCGTGTTTGTATACTTTCTTGTACTTCTTTGATGACTTTGAAATGAATAAGGTTTGAGCTTTTCTTTTAGAAGCCGGTCGACCACGCTTTCTTTTTTCGGTAGGGGGCAAATTGTCTTCTTGATCATAAGAATTGTCATTATGAGAAAAGTCATCAAATTCATTATCAGCTTCTTGAGATTCAATTTCCAATTTAATTTGTACAGGCATTGTTGATGTAAAAGAGTCATCTTCAGAAATTATAGACTTTGAAGGTGATCTGATGACAAATATATCCACATTGTCTAAATATATTTCTTCTAATTCGATATTAGGCAATAAATATGAGTTGTATTCTTCATTTGACAGAGTTCTATAAAGTCAAGAAATGTAAATGCATTTGTTATAAAAGATCTAATATATATCGCTATATAGTTAATTTAGCTGCAATTACCCAAACTTATTTCTAATGATCTCACTTTTAGCCTTTTGACGTGGTAATGAACTTGAAAATGATGGATGTTGAGTTTCAGTATGATTTACTAATTTCTCCACACTTTCCAAATAAGTGAAACAAACCTTACATCTGTAGTATGTAATCATTGTTAGACAGTTAGACTAATATGCTTTATTATAGTACAACAGTTGCATCTTTCGTGTCAACACCAGTTATTTCTAAAATTGAGTTTTCTGTTGTCACTTTGCATTGCAAAAATGAAGTACAAAATTTTGTAGCTGATTTACCGCTGTTCTTCTATTTTGGTAGACTCTTGAAAGAAACAGGGGCAATGAAAACTATGAAAAGTTGCATGTGTTTCAGAAACACTGTTTCTATTTCTGTGACATTATTGCTTTCGAACTTGTGAAATTAGCAGATCCGACCAGAGCACAAGATAATGATACTAACTACAGATGGTATTTATGATTTGTTAAATATGTGAGAAAGTGAATATAAATTCTTACTTTTAGTACAATGTAATAATTACAATAGCTTACTTGTGTACTATATATTTAATGAATTATGATCAAGTGAAAAGATGTGTATATAATTTTCTCTATCTTCCAAGCTCGTGTCACATACATATATGGTAATCTTTTCCTATTATGCACTTGTTTCCTTGCACAAAGACATTTAGTAGAAATTTGCAATTCAAATATTACAATGTGCTATATATAAGATATAATTAAATGATAAAGTCATTAAGCTTTATTCACAAGTAATTAATAATAAATTATTTTCAGTGTCTTGTATTGAATGATTTGTGTTTACTTATCCAGGAGCTGTAGCTTGCTGAAATTAAAAAAATGAGATTGGTATAATTACTATCATGTCTGTGTATCAATTTTCCAGTTTAAGAACGAACCAATTTTCGTATAAATTCCAGGCAGTTCCGCACATCCTTTGCCAAAACTGACTAATCCAACTTGTTGACCTCCAATTATAAGCGGTCCTCCAGAATCTTGGAGAATATAATTAATTAATGGTGTTATAATTAAGGACTGACGACTTTTAGAATATCATTAGTTACCTCCTATACAAGAATCTTTTCCTCTTTCACCACAGCAAATCATAAATTCGTTGATACCTGAGTAATTATCAAGTGAATGAAATTGAAGTGTTTTTTTACTGTGACATAAAATAATCTAAAAAGTGAAACAGCAAAGTAAAAATATCAATAATCGAACCATAGCTAGGCAATTATGCATCAAAATAAAAAAGGAACGACATAATTTTTATTTTGCTCTTTCGCAGTTAGTTATTCGTCCAAAAGTCCGAAATACTTTTTTAGACTCACCTGCAGGCGCTATCCCTTTGTAAACGCGAGCACATTCTTGTTGACTCCAAATTGGACATTGAACTTTAAGTAATTCATTTGAAATTGAGCCATGTTCTGACGTTCGACCAAAACCAATTACAGTTGCTCGTCCCTGATGTCTAAAGACGTTTGTTGATAATTGAATTTTCTGGATATTACTGTTACATAAAGTAGAAAATTGGCTTTAATATTATACTCATAAATACAAATATGAAAATAATATAATTTACTTTGTGAATGACAGAGGTCTATCTAATTTCAGTAGTGCAATGTCACTAAACTACATAAAATAAATTATGAATTAGTAAACTAAATGATATATTTTATGTAATATATTTACAAAAGTCTTGTCAGAAAATCCTCTATGAAGAATGGCTCTTGTGACACGACGAGTCGTTTGGGCAGCTCCAAGTGAATTACTTCCAAATTGTACACGAATTAAACCCAAGTCATATTTATTGTAATGTTTGAAGCAATGTGCTGAAGTCAAAGAGAGAAAGTATTTTAGTTAGATGACGTAAATTAAATGAGATGATATTTTACCTGCTGTGAGTATAAATTGACTGTCCATAATGCTACCACCACATGTCAATCTACCATTTTTGCCAAAAATAGCTGCCATAAATGGAAATTCATTATAATTTGCACGATGGCCACCAACAATATAAGTTAAATTAAGACTGGAAGGTAGAGTAGGTTCAATTTCAGATTTGTGACAACATACTTTTTCTTCTGTAGATGCTAAAAGATTTATAGTTTATAATTAATTATTAAAGAATCATTTTATGTTTCTCTCTATACCTTCACTTGTTGTGCAATTTGGATTAGCAGATAAAGTGTAAACTTCCTGATTCAATGCTGAAGTTCTTGCTGTATCCATTTGCTAAATATAAATTAACATAAAATAACATTAGAGTTAAAATTGTTTACATTTAAAAAATATATTGCATTACATATCTAATTGGATAACATTGTCCATACTCTACACAACGTCCAGGTTGATTTTTATGAGTGATACATTCAGTATCCTCATCATCATTTGTATAGTCTTGTTGACTTGATTTGATTGACGAATGTACAACTTCCACATTATCTGACATTTCTGGTATACTGTTAAAAAGTTGAGGTGGCATTGCATAGGACCATGTCGGTAAAAAGAACCATTGACGATTTTGTCTATGAAGAGATTCTGGCACTTGTGCAGCTACAGAAATAATCAGATTTATATAAAAAAGTAATAAGAATCGAACTTTAACTTACCATCTAAAATTATAGTCTCATGGTCAAAATCTCGCCAACATTTAATTGATTCAATAAAACAATAAAGCACAAGAAAATAGAGAAATCCTTTTGCGTAGAACTTCATCATGTATTTCTTAACTAAACTGATCTGTGACAAATTCTTAGAGAACTATGTCTGGTGACTAATAATGCTTAACAAAATTCTTTCAATTTTCTATGATACCATCATCATCTACTAAGCTTCAATTGTAGCTAAACCAGTACCCTTAAACATTTATGAACACTTTATACAAGATTCATTTGATATTTATATGTCTTAAAATTTTAGTATCTCACGCTATATACCGTTTTTGGCAATAATAAATGTTGCATATAGTGTCACTTCATTGACATGTGTGTATTACAATACTAACATCCTTGATTTTTATGCGATGTAAGAATAACAGAAAGAAAAAAGAATTGGGTCACTAAACTCAATTTGTTGCACTGCAAATTGTAAACATAATCAGCAAAATAACAAGTTCATTTATTAGTCGCGTGTTGAAAACCAGATTTTTTGTAATAAGATACTTATCTCAAAAAGTGCATAATACAAGAGTTACATTGCAATAAACTATTCGACAGGCTCAAAATTTTTTGCAGTTAGTTTGAGTACAGTCATTTTCATCAATTCATTAAAACCACCATTAGTTATTATATCGTTTATGATTTTAGCAAATAGGCTATCTTTTGTATCACTTGAGGAGAATGGGACAAGACTTGTTTTGTTAATTGTTTTTTTACGATAAATGCAAGTGTGAGATATGTGAATAGCTGGTGGAGCTCTTCTATGACGAAGTTTTTCTTCTTCAAGTCTGTCTGCTAATTCAGCAGTGAGATTTTGTAAATGTTTTTCTAATTCTCGACTATTTCTTATTCCTAGAAAATCTGAAATACAATAAATTATAACATGTTAGAAAAACTAAATTCATGGGTTTATTAAATTTTATTACACTCACTAGGAAAAGTTTTTCCAACATTGATTTCATCAGAAAGAAAATTAGGATTGACTCTTTCATTACAAAAACCATGACTCAACCCAAATAATTTAATTGACGTTTCTGGCTCAAAATATTGTTGTAAATCTTCTAATGATAGTCTAGAAATTTCATTCATCATTTCTATATCCAACAACTTTTTAACTTTAGCACAAAGTTCATTATCAATTCCAGGGATATTTTCAATTTCTAGAGTTTTTGACACACGTTGTACTCCAGTTGAAGGAAGAATTGTAATTGCTCCAGGTAAATTCAATTGAGAAGCAATTTTAGCAGTTATTTTATTATGCCCTACACCAATTGATGTTTTAAATCCAGTTTTTTCTAATATAAATTTAGATATATCATTACAAATCAAAGCAGCAATTAAAAGTCTATGCTCATCACCAAATTTCTTGGAATTTGTTTTGTACAGTTCATCAAATCTATATTGTAATTTGTTACTTGCAGAACGTTTATGATGTCCTTCAAGAAATATGTTTTCACTTAATTTGACTTGTCTATCTTCATTACTCTCAACATCGTTATTAGTAGAAATTGAATATTTTTCTTCACGCATTTGTTTGGATACTTGCTCTGTCAAATCTAAATAAAATTCATCTTGTGATGGAATTTGAGTTGCTTCTAAAATTACATTTTGTAGATTATGCTCTCTGATAACTTCATTAATACAATCTAAAACTTCCCAAGAGCCATGACGTAATTTACTTGTATCTGGTTTCCCATATTTATTTGGTTTTTCAAAAACATGCAAAAGTCGACATTGGCGTCTAGCTTCCATTACTCTCATTGGAATTGTAATGCCATAAGGTTTAGCTTCTTGAGAGATTGATGTGATTCTATATATGAAAATATGTTTTAGTTTTTTGGAGTATTTATTGTAAATAATCGTACCTTCCTGATTTATCTGCTACAACACAAGGATGACGCATCTTTTCTGGAAATTCTCTACGCCAAATTTGACATTCAAAAGAATCTAAACAAATTAAAACTACAATTCCTGAGTAAGTTGGTTTCTTTTGAGATGTAACATTAGAGTCTGATGCTTGTGATGATGTTTCAGAATTTACTGATGAATTTGATGGAGTATTGCTACCAGATCCAGATCTAGGCAAAAAATAAATAGAAAAAATTTAATTTCTAAATTAAATTTTCTTATACTGATTTACCTGCGAGAAATTCTGTCGAGAGACGGCATCATGCTGAAATGTCCAATGAACTAGTAAAAGAACTACTTATGTTTGTAGAAATATTTTGGAATGATAATTTAGTAGGTGACTTTGATGAGAAGCCTTAGTAAATGATTTATGGACACATGTGTCAAGTATCAATATCATTTGCTCAAGGTTGATATAACTAGCTATAGGTGACCTCTAAAATCACTAATATTTTCCAGGTGAGGATGACAGCAGCAGACAGTTTGATTTTAATATATGAAGTGAAATGAAGCAACTGGATAATAATACAAAAGTACTGCGTGCTCTACTCTCTTTATTTTCTTTTTGTCCACTGTAATCAAAAGAATATATACCCTATTATTACATTGTGACACACGAGGAGAAACTACATTTGGGCTAAAAGTTGTTTGACACATGAAACTGAAGCATATATGGAGACAGTATATAAAAACCCTTTCTCTGTTTTTACATTGTGTGATGTATGTATCAAATATTAACAAGGTTCGATTGGAAGCTAAATTACTTTCTTTTCAGAGCTATATAATGTAGAGTAGTAGTGAAAAAACTTTTTCTTTTCACTTCCGTCATGTGGCTTACAAGATTCTGATTTAGTAGCAGTATTATACATATAAAGTGTACTTAACAACAATAAAAAGGTGAATGAGCCAAAATCAATAAGTAATCAATATGTAATGAGCACTAAAGCTACTTTATACTTCCGTGCGTGAGTGACACGATATAAGAGAGTAAAGCCAAAATAATTCATGTACAATTTATTATCTTCTTTTGGTATTATTAAATAACAAAATAAATACTAAAATTATTATTCATGTAAGCCTGTAACTGAGTGTATCCAGTTGACATATTTGTATAGACGTGTGTAGACACTTATTTTGGCACATTTTATTCCCCAACTCACGAGGCCCAGCTAAAAGAACAATAAATATAATTAGTAGCCATGAATATAATTGTTGAAATAATAATTTTAACTAACTTGTTCCCATCGTTGACCTCCTTTACTATTAGTTCCTGATCTTGCGATGATTGGACCACCACTGTTTGACAACAATTAAGGAATTACCTTAAGACATATTATCAAATTGAGTTTACCTGTCGCCATTGCACGGCGAAACGACACCAGTAGGATCTCCAGCACAAAACTAGAAAATCAAAATTTGAAATTTTTAATATACCTTGTCAATATATACGAAAAAGAATAAAGTAACCATGTTTTGAGTTGGCATAATGGAAGGAACATTTCTAGGGCACAAATCATGAGATACTAATGGAATAGTCACTTTTCTTGGAATTTTGGAAGCTCGACCGCCAGTCGAAACTCCCCACCCTTTAGAAAAAAATATTCTTTAGTTTTATATATTGTTGAAACTATTCTCTAATAAATACCTGCAACAGTGGCTTTTTGACCTAACATAAAAAGTGTGTCATCCGGAGCCATACAAATAGGTTGAACATATTTATCAAATGTGAGAGGTTGTGAAAGTTTCATGAGACCTATGTCATTATCTAAATTCTGGATGATTTAAAAAAGAATCTGAATAGTTGAAATATTTCTTCAATTTCTCACTTTTAAAACTTACTGAATATCTGAATTCAGGATGAATTATAGTACTTTCTACAGTCATTACTTGAGGCTTCAAATTATCAGAGTCACTATAAATATTGTGATCTCCAGCTATAACATTGAATACTGAGGCTGGTATTTTATTTGCACTACCAAATGTAGTTGGATTCATCAGACAATGACCTGCTGTCAAAATCCATCGTTCATTTATAATCTAAGTATACAAGACATACATATTAATCTTTTTGTCATATTATTGTAAAATACTGCAATTAAAAAAATCTTACTGAAGCTCCACAATGATGTCGGTGGTTATCAGTTCTATTGATGGCAACCAGCCAGGGGAATTCGCCTGCCAATTTATGATTAGATTACATAGAAATAGATCACACATGAAATGATTACGACGATAGAATCACAACTTGAAAAGATCATAAGTAGGTAAAATGTTACTTTCCTAATTGGCTCCAGTTGAGCAAAACATTATGGCCAATGGCAAATAACTATCTACTAAAATGTCGAGTGTTATTATTGCGAAATTCACAAATTCATTGTTCATGAAATTGTATGACATGATTGAAAGGGGAACATATACTGGGTATAATTTTCTTTTTCATGTTTATTAAACCTACAGCATATTATATTTTATCTACTTGTGTCCTATCGTCGTGGTCCATTTCTAATCTAATATTACCTGCCATAGCTGGCGATCCTCCCATAATTTTAGTATTGTCTTCTGATGGAATATAAGGAGTTCCATATTTACAAAAGGGACTACTACTATTACTTCTTATTTCATTTACTTCCGATTCTGCTTGTTGTTCTTTAGACTGCTCTGAATTTACAACTGGTTCAGGATGAATTAAAATGCGAACAGGATATACATAAACTGGATGATTATTATATGCTGGAGGAGATTGAATTAATGGTGCATAGGCTGGACGATGAAAGAAAAATTGACGTGGAACACGGCCTTTAATAAAAATACACTTAGTTATTAATAAATACGTGTTGGTAAAAAAACGAAACAAAGATTTTTTTACTTACCAGATGACGCCGTTAGAGTAAATAAAACTACAATAAAAATTACCAGAAATTTCATTTTTTTAAATGATTTTAATGCACACCAATTCTCTGAACGCAAGTTACTTGTTGTCTCCACTTCAATTCTTAAATTCAGTCTAGATTCAAAATGCAGTTTTCTCAAGCAATATATTCTGTGTTACTAAAAAAGCTAGTTCATAAGGTCACCATAATCAAGATCAAAATAGCAAATTGAGGCTACATATTGTTATCATAAGTAGTTGTCAATAATAATCTCAAGAATAAGTTGACTTTTGAGTTCATAACCAGTGCATCTCTTTTCTTCTCTTTCTGTCTACATGTGTCTTGCATTTGACTGTTGATTTGATTGTTGATACTCTACTACTACTTTACTATTACTTGTCTCAACTCTTCTAATCAACGGGTCATGTAAGTAAAGCAACAACATAAAAAATCATGATTACAGAGGACTGGTTTCATATACCTTGCAATTCTAAGAAAAGCCTGAGGATTACTATGAATTCATCATAGTACATATGTGTACACACACTTATAGATGTATTGATTTTCCAAAAGATAATATGTAGTCTATGCTACTTACATATATTTATAGACAATGGTAAGTGAAGGTGAACTGGATTAATTTTATATGTAACACCTCAACACTTTATTACTATAGCCTTGAAATTCCAGCTAGATACTAATATAATTAAAAAGCCAAATAAAAATACTAAATGAGACACACTTTATTTGATGAAAAAAAATCAAAATAGTGTTAAAATAAGAGCATAAATTTACATTGAAATATTTGGCAAGTTAGGAATTTTTACTTGATACATTTGTTATTATAGTTGGAAACTTTCAGCCAATCCAGACACATCTTTGTAATTGGTAAGAATATCTCTTTCCTGGACGACATTTCGTGTCTTGGAAGGAGTTCACGCCTGAAACGCCAGCGTGGCCTGCACAAGACAGAGAAACAAACAACAGAGTTTTTAATATTTTAATTTTTATCAAGTATCAAGTAAAACTCAAAATTAGTCTTACCTCCGTCTCTATTATTTTGTGGTGGTGCATAATAACTGTTGTAATTGTAATTATATTGTGGACGAGCTTCAGCTTCATCAATAGTGCATGTCAAAATGATAACAGTAGTTGTAATTGCAAGAAGAAGAATGACTTTTGAAATTGAGAGAGCCATTTTGTAATTTGAAAGTCTTGAGATTTTTAGAATCTATTGAATAATTTAAAATATTAAATAGCTATATATATAAGTTTATACAAGTCAAGGAAATTTATGAATGAACTCAATGTTTGTTTACAACTTACTGTTTATATATTGATTTACAATGTTATGAAACTTAATCAAACTAGAACTCTTTGCGGTTAGGAATTTCTATTGGAGAAGTGTCGACTAATGTGTGAAATCTGAGAATGAAACTGCTTTTGTTTTTATACTACAACACAAAATGACGTAGTATGTAATATTAAGGATTTTATGTGACGTCTGAATTGCTTTTTGGATTGAGTAAGAGGATGAAAAGGAAAACCAGTCCTGAAATCTACACTACATAGGTTGCAAACCCTGAGGAAAACTTGATCTATAAAGAGATGGATGATGATGTGCTAATAGTGTATATATAAAATAGGATCTGAAAAGTTTCTGATCATATGTCAAATGTTTCAACTTTTGTGAATAAATAATTATTGGTTGGAAAGTATTTGCAAATTGAATGTATGAATTTTTATAAAATTGTTGTCAGAACCGGATCTAACTATACTAACTGGACAACTGTGAAGATAGATTAATCGTTAATCAATATAGAAATTACATAGTCAGTACAGTAGTTCAGTTGAAAAATGTGACCACATAAATTAACGTAACATTTACATAATTCTCAATGGGTGTTCCATTTTTTGTTGTAGAAATACCCAACAAATGACTGTACATTTACATAAACCAGAGAAATTAGTGAATACTACAAACAAAACAATTTAAAAAACATTTTCAGTTTATATTTACTTTACGTCAAAATTGAATAAATGTAAATGTCGATAGGAAATTGACCTTATGCAAAAATATAAATTAAATAGTTCTTGAGTTTCTTGTGGTTTAGACTCAAGTCTAGAGTATGAGCTTCTAAAGGAAATTAGTTTGCGGCTGTCTCATTTTATTACTAATAGATGAATATAATATATATAACATGAACACGTACTTAAACAAATTATAACAAAAATATAAAAACGTGTGGCTTAATCACAGAGTCAATTATATAGCTAAATTAATGATGATTTTGTTTTACATTTGTAACATCATTGTACCTATCCAATCTCTATATCGTTGATGAATCTTAGTAAAAACATCTGGAGGTGAACATCCTTTCAAGCTATCTGAAGCAATGCCAACTAGATAAAATTTCAAGTCAATTTATGATTAAATGACAAATTCAAAAAATTTATGTAAAATTCAAATAAAGTTAATACCTTGTTCCATTGACCCGTCAGGTCTTCGCAGTAAAACTGGTCCGCCCGAATCCCCAATACAAGTTGTGGTCTAGATTACAATTACAAAGATTGACTATGGTTTCTATCATTTCCTATAATCTTACCTTCAACTCGGTATTTCCAGCACACAGTTGATTGTTGGTCTGATCATTTCAAAAAAGTTAATAAATAATTTCGACTTTAAATTATGTATATTTTTTCATACCACAGGAAGGTCTAAATTCTCACAGTATCTTGGACTTCGAAGTGCTATAACAATTTTATGAGGCTCTGTCGTACCGGAATGGTCTTCTGGTTTCGCTTTTCCCCACCTAAAGATAATTTACTAATTAATTTCTTTTTTGGATTCCTCTACGTATATACAATTTGACATACCCACACACAGTGACATTCATGCCTTCCGGATAATCATTCATTCTAGATAAACTAACTGTTCCAACATTTGGCTTTCTCTCAGTTAAGTTAATCTCTCCGTCTAATTTTACTAAAGCAATGTCATTATCAAGGGAAGTTTTGTTAAAATCAGGATGTTTAATAACATTCTGAATAAATAGGACACGCTCATCAGCTTTTTTACACAAATTGTAAGCTCCAATACGAACTTTGACACGACTACAAAATAAAAACCACTTGCAATTGAAGATTTTAATTTATTCTTTATACTGACTTACTCGTAGTGTCCCTCATCTTCAAACTCTCTAAAACAATGAGCTGCTGTGAGTAGCCATCGACTATTTAAGATACTTCCTAGAATATACAATATTTTACTTATATACATTTGTAAGATGCCATCAGTTAATTATGGATAAAACACCCACCTCCACAAAATGCGTAATCTATAAAAAAAAGATGATTATGAACTATAATTTAGTAATGGTTTGGTTTTATAAAGTTTTAGCTATGAACCTCTAACTAGATCTATACTTGGATCTCTTGAACTGGCAACAAACACAGCCAAGAATGGAAATTCATTTGGTTCTGCTTTGCTGGCACCAATTTCTCTTAACCTGGTTCCATCATGTCCTAATGTTGAGTATACACGCTCATCACATCCAACGGCAGTTGGATTATCATATGCATGCTCAACTTGTTTGATAAATTTTTTAAGCCATGGTCGAAGATTAGAAGTAGATACATATAATGGTGCCCTAGCTTTAGTACATTCACCAGGACTTTTTGGAGAGAATGATGTTGGAACAGAAAGCCCAATTTGAACCCAATTATTTGGACCTGTCTTGACTAATAACGAAGTACCCCTATCATCACCAACGCATGGGTGATGTTTTCCTTGTATTCCTTTTCATATATAATAAAAACAGTTTAATTAAATAGATATCTCCAACATAGATACTTCAATTTTATTCTAACCAGCGCAAAGTGATCCCGTCATATTGACACCTGGATACATTTCTTGACAATCAGCTTTTGATGAAATTTTGACATTTACCATTCTCATGAGTGGACTTCCTAGTCTGATTCCATTTCCAGCGTCGTTCATTTGCATTCTTTCCCATCCAGCTTTAATTAAATCATTTAGCATACATTGAGTTTTCTATACATATACATATATTTGTGTTCTATTTACCTACTACAGCCTCATAGTCTCCACTATCCCATTCAGCAGCTTCATCATCAATACAAACTGGAACTGTTTCTGGTCCATATGGAACTCTCCTGCATTTTGCATAATATGTTTAAAGTGTCAACAGAATCTCATAAAACTAAATATTTATACCTTTCAAGAACCAACGCTCCAAGTGTATTTTCATTTTCCTAACAAGTAATTACTTTAACTATAAATATCGAAAATCTTGTACAATATGAATATCAGTAAAAGTACTAACTGAAGAAGGACACTCAACCATCGTTGAGCCAAGTGTATAAGTTTGTGATGCTCCTCCAATCATTACAACAGTTTTTGTATCAGAAGTCAATAGTGGCTCATCTTTGTTGCCCAACATACATTTAATTGAAGTCAATACTACTAAAGGATTAACTAGAGATCCAGTACAGAAATATGGTTCTTTATTTGGAGGTGAGACTTTTATTAGAACTAGCCAAGGGAACTCTGTTGATAGCGAGATTACAAATTTACACAAGAAAAACGACAAAATTTTAGTGTATTATTTTTGAGAAAATTTCTTATACTTTTTTTATTTTAAGGAAGCATATGAAAAATTTATATGGCCAGGATAATGGAATCTAACCTTGTGGACGAACAGGGATTCCTCCCATTCCTCTACCTTTAAATTAATTAAAACATCATTGAATTTAGAAACTATAATATAATTTAGCTAATTTTAGTGTTATACCTTCGCAAAAGCCCTCACAACGAATTGCTGGCTGTCCACAGGATGGTGATGGTGGTGGCAATCCTTGACTTTTAACTTTATAAACTACTGTAACAATTAAAATAACAATAAAAATTGTAAATGACTTAGAGGAGGACATAGCTAGTCGCTCCATGTTGTCACCAAAAAATCTTTAGATTTCAATGTTGACTGTTGACTGTCAAATCAAGAACTGCTGAAGAATAATAAGAAATCATTTACATACAAGAATCAACTGAAAAGTATATCATATCATCATCAGAATCTTTCTCATATTATGTATGAATGATGAAAGTGAAGTGAAATTTGGTTCTGTGCTACTATATACTACATTAGTTTTATTGTTTATTGTGTGTAGTAAAAGTCTATAGATAACAATGTTTTGACTCATTGCCCACTACATATTGGAAGTTTACTCACTATAGTATTTACAAAGTAATAGAAAGTCAATAAGGAACAAGTTTCCATTCATTACTACATCTTGATGGTGACTTTTGATCTTGTTGCACGTGTGTAGGAACTTATGCTAACTAACATGTTATATATATTATGCATAAAATATGTAGTGCAAGACAGGAAACTGATTACACAAGATTTCTTATATATAGGAAAAATTGTGCAGTTGAGCATAACTCGTCACATTCTTAGCAATTGAAAACAACCTGAAAATTTTTGAAGAAGCTTATTCTCACAGAGACGAGAATACTAATTAACCACACCTCCTCTTATTATTAAACATGAAAATTAACCACGTCCTTTAATTTGAAACATTTAGCATTGTTTTTACCTTTATCTCATACTAAAAACCATTAATCACATAACCAATAATTTAAAAATGTTTTCTTATTTCCTTTGAGTGAGGCTGCTACACATAATAATAGATATATCTAATATGCAATATGAATGTTAAAAAATTAAGAGCATTTAATATATTGTTACAGTGCAAGCTTGCTTTCTTTGACAATCTAGTTTTTCATCATTAATCCTTATTAGCTTGGGTTTGATCTATAGCCATGATAGTGAATTATGTGGCCTACACAGATTCTCACTTTACTATATAGTTTAAACTTTAAAGTGACTATGGGTGGTACAGCAGTCATAAAAAACTAGATCTTCAAAACCAGACAACTTTTGCTTTCATATACTACAACAACCACCGTTACTACTACATATTTCTCTTAGAGTGCATTTTTAGAGAACAGATACTACTTTACTTGGCACAACAAGTGCCCTTTACATGTCTATATGATTAAATAAAGAATATTTGTATTTGCACAACAAGTTGTTAACTAAACTTGAATCATTAAATATGAAACAAATAATATCTTATATTGATTGATTTAGATTTGCATATTTTCTCTGATAGATATGATTCTTATGTGTGAAAATATGAATTAACATGCTGATGAAAATAACACGGCGAAAGCTTCACAGAAGAGAGCATTTCTAATGTGCTAATGACTTGAACAAGTGGTAATTTAATTCAAGTTCTTTTTTACAACATATATATATTTATATACAAACAAAAAGTCGTAATTGCATTATTATTGCAATATAAAAAAAGGTACTGATTACATACAAAAAAGGTCAACAATTGATGAATGCACTTTTGCATATTACACACGTATACTATGTTGATTTTGCAAACATAAACATACATCCATTATTATTCGGATCGTATTGTCCACCATTTGGACATCTTTTTGAATCCTTTTCAGTTGGAATAAATGGAAGTGATGCAAATCTAAGATGCCTTAATTATCAAAAAATGTTTGTCATTAGATTATAAGATCTTATTTAAAGTAAATAAATTTTCTATAAATAATATACCTTGGTGGTGGCGTTCCAGTTGGAACGACAGGCGTCCTCTCAGTAGTAGTTGTAGTCGTTGTTGTTTTTGGAATTAAATATTTGTAATGAGTTACTGTCTTTGTATATGGCTTGGTTAAATGATAATATGCTGGTGCTAATGGGACAATTCCATGATGATGTAATACGCCTTTAGGATGAACTGGTACTGGTGCTAAAGGATGCAAATGATGGCCAACTGGCACTGGACGAGGAGTTATAGCATGTCCATGGGGCAAATGATGAACAGTTGGTGTTGGAAGAAGGAGAGGACCATGATGTTTTAAATGAACTGTTGGCGCTGGAGTTGCTACTACTGGATGATGGTGTTTTAAATTAAGTACTGGTGCTCCAGTAGCAACTGAATGATGTAATAATGGAACTGGAGATGGTCCATAGTGTTTTAAATGAACCACTGGTGGAGCTTCTGCTACTGTTGGATGATGAACTGGAACTGGAACTGGGCCATGTGGATTTATGTGAACTACTGGCCCTGATATTTCATACAAACAAAATTAAATAATCATAATTTATTCTTATAGACTTGAGCATATTAACCTGTAGCTTTTACTCCATCTCCATAATGTTGAACTGTTGACACTTCCGGTTTATAAAAATGATGAGCAACAGGAGGATTATGAGGATGAATTACTGCTGCATGTGGAGGTGGTGGTGGAAGATTGTAATGCACTTCAACAGCTCTATGTTCCTTGTCTTCTATTGTAGGAAGTGCTTGTTTGTAATGAATATGAGAAATTGGATGATGGTCCTTATGATCATGATGAATGTGATCATGTAATGGTCCATGTAAATGAGAGTTTGGAGGCTTATGATGAATTTTTGTTACTGGTTGAGTATAATGAACAGGAATAACTGGAGAATGTTTATGATGAACTGGAACAAATTCAAAATTATTACTAGAACCAATTTCACGAGATTCTCTATAATTCTGAGAAGTTCTTTTTCCACCGTATGTACCACCACCACTAAATTGAATTAAACCTGTGATTAACACTAGTTGTAGTATTACTGGCCTATAATAATACATGATGAGGCCTTCAGCAGTGTAGAATAAATTATTATTATTATATATGTAAAGAAAGTGAGTGGATGTGAACAGAACAGAGTTTGTGAGACAAGTGACTAAATATGATGCTCAAGAGAAATTGCACCGGATGCAACAATGTATATAGGTACTATGTAATACAGTTTATTATGCAGACCAGAGTCAGAGTGTTATATAAAATAAAGGAAATCTTGATGGGCTAGTTTCTATTAGGCAATCAATGAGTATATGTACTTGCCAATAACATATGCCTCAAAGGCCATAATAAAGAATCTACATAACAGATCGCTTTCCTTTTGTCACTAATGATTACAAAGGCAATACTTGTTGAAAGAAATGTATTTTTTTAATTTAAATTCATATACAATAAGTACTTTAATATATATACTGTATATCAAAATTATTTATTTTGATTCATTTGGTAATGAATCCAATCCTCAAATTCAGCTACTTTAGAATAGACACTAATACCTCTACAAGAAAGTCCCCAACTAGTAATTGCAATTAATTTCCATGTTCCATCACTTCCTCGAGTCATTAGTGGTCCCTAAAGAATTTAAGATTAATTGTTAATTATGCTTAAGTAATAAAATATTAAATTCTTACGCCTGAGTCTCCCAAGCAGCTTGACATTTCACCTCCACCAGCACAGACCTAGAAAAGTAGGTATTAGTAAAGCCAACAATAAGTCAAATAACTTTATTACCATATCTTTTGAAATTAGCAACGGATTAAGAGTTTGAGCACAAGTTTGTGGACTTATAATTGGTATTGTAATTTGAAGAGGTTGTCTCTGCCTCATTGAATTTTGAAAATGAATTCTTCCCCATCCTGCTGTCACAACTTGATTTCCTGGATTGTAAAGTGATGTATCAGCTCTTGTAGCCACACATATTGGTTGAATGCTACGACTAAATTGTACTGGCTGAGCTAATTTCAATAATGCAATATCATTTGTATTATCATGTTTATTCCATCCAGCATGAACTATGACTTTTGACACTCTACTAGAAATACTGGCTACATCTGATGAGTCATAAATATCATGATCGCCTATAAATACTCGTAATTCTTGGACATCTTGAAAGGTTCTTATGCTAAATAAATATAATGAGATTTTAGCAATGTGAATTTCAAAAATAATTTTAAATAAAACTTTATAGCCTTACGATTCAAAACAATGAGCTGCTGATAATATATATTGTGAAGAAATTAGAGATCCTCCACACCAATGAAGATTCCCATTATCTCTCATGATGGCTACGAGAAAAGGAAATTCATTTTGACTCACAGGAAAGCCATTAACAATTTTGATTTTTAATGGTGGTGGATTGACGTAGCTTCTGCCACAAGTTGCTGGAGATTGTTCATTTGAAATTGGGTTTGAAGTTGTCGTCGTTGTAATTTGTGGATAAATTGGAAATATTGTCGCTGGCCTTTGAGTAGTAGTAGTACTGTGTTCAATTGGACGTGCTGATGGATAAATTGGATATGATGGAAATGGAAATTGTACTGGTTGTGGTTGAGGTTGCCAAATAATTTGTTGTTGTTGAGGAGGAGGAGGATAAAATATTGTTTCAAATTGAGGATAAATCCAGAAATATGATGGTTGCTGTTGTTGAATTGTTGGATAGATAATAAATTGTCTTTTATTTCTATTACTACTAATAGTTGAATTTTTAACTTCTTCTCCATTTGTAAAAGTATAAAAATTAAAGATGCTAATAATAAATAAATATACGGTTGTAAATTTAAGGAACTTCATTGTGTGTCAAAATGTCGGTACTGACTAAAAATTGTTTCATGAATGAAACTTTTATATATGAAGGAATTGACCTAAAATTATGATTCATTTTCTCTTTACTACTCTGAAGACTCTGTGAAAATTAAAATTCGCCGAAGAAGGAAAAGATATGATTCGGTTTTCCATTGAAAATTTATTAAGAATCATTAATAAGATTGAGTTACATATATATGAAGCTTTTTAAGTTTAGCTACTGTACTCTGATGCAGAACTAGTTTAAGATTAGCCAAATGAATGAATGAGTGCAATATACGACAGGTGTCAATGTCAATAGTTGACAGTTTGAGATTAGATTACTATAAATTTTGAGGAAATGAGATACATTAATGACGTACATTATATATGTAATAAAGATAATTTGGTGTGTATGTGTTAGTCACAATGATTTTTTTATTGTCTCAGGTTAATCAGAAATATAAGTACAACTCATGATGATCATTATTATTATTATTTTATTATTGGTTTACGTCGTAATTACAAAGAAAAGAAGAAATTAAAATGGTAGTTTATTTAGTGGCACTGATTATTATTTTTTTTTTACTGAAGTGAGTTGTGACGTTTACACGTAGACAACAGCAGCTCTTTCTTCAGCATTTGCCATTCTTACTTGTTCAATCCAATCTCTGAAAATTGATACACGAGTGTAAACTGTTGGTGGGCCATCATTACAAGTCAAACCATAACTCAAAATTCCTAATTGAAGCCAGTTGTTACTTCCAGTTTTAACCACAAGTGGTCCTATTGAATGAATGCAAAAAACAGTCTTTATTCAAAACACTGATACTCATAATTAATTTTAGTTTATCAATCCGGTGACAGATTTTTTATAGATACCTCCGTTATCTCCTGTGCATGCCTAAGAAATTACATAATAAATTAGAGAACTTTCTAAGAAAATTTATATCTTAAGTTTTTTACTTCTTTCCCCTGAAGACCTGAACAAACATTTTGTTGAGAATCCACACTAACTCCATGAGCAGCCCAATAATTTTGGCATTCCATTTGAGTATAAATGGCAACATTAGCTTTATGCATAGTATTTTGAATTGGACGATTGGAATAAGTCAATCTTCCCCAACCAGCAATAACACCTTCAAATTGTCCATTTTCCCAATTGTAACGTCCATCATCAACACAAATTGGTTGAATTTTTTTATTAAATTGAACAGAATTAGATAATTTGAGTAAAGCAATATCATATTTTGGTGCTGAGCCACGTGAAGCTGGAACATAATCTCTATGTCTAAAGACAACGGAAACATTTCGTACTTCTACTGGTCCATCTTGATTAGTATTTATTTGATGTTCTCCCAAATAGACACGAAGAGCTGCAACTGAATTTGGTGTTGTTGGTGTAATACATCCAGCAGTTGTTAAAATATATTGGTTGTCAATCAAACTTCCACCACATAAGACTTCATTGTTGCTTCTGATATGAGCTACCCATGGGAATTCAGATTGGACCTTAAATATAAATCAAAGTTACTTATATATTTTTAAAAATTAATTACTTAAAACAGTTAATTAAAATCTTACGACTGGAATTCCTCCTTGTTGTCTTCCAGCACAAGCACCTTCACATCTTACATAAGGTTGTCCACAAGCAACATGCTCTTTAATAAAAACTTGCTTTGGTGGTTGACTCTGACTTGGAACAAAAACAGTTTGAGGAACTCTGTTGGCACTCAACAATGTTACTGCTGGTTGTGGAACGAGGACCAATTGTCTCTTATCTCTTGCTGCTTGCTCATCTACATAATAAAACCATGAGGTATTAAGATTCTACTAAACCCAGTTTTATATGTATGCTTTTTATCCTTACCATCCTCTGCAAATGAAATAGTAAGAGCACCCACGAGTAAAAGTCCAATTATGAATTTCATTGTGCCTATAGTTGTAATATAACTGATAGCTCACAAAATGAGTATTATTATTATACAAGTTCCACGAATTTTATCTGAAGCAATGCGACCAGGACAGAGTTGAATGAACAACTGGAAGAGGTAGCAAGACAGAGGAACAAGTTTTAAGTGAAGATTATCATGAGATAAATGAGAAGAAGAAGACAAAGTCAAAAGCAATTGTAAATGTTCTGGAACATGAGATGAGATGAGGTACTCTATAAAAGTTGGCTTGAGGTGCAAAAGATTTATTACAATGCTTCATCTGCAGCAACAAAGTAATAATTACAATACAACCGACCTTGACTTCCGAAATGTAAAATTTATTGCGTAAACCGGAGCATAGCAAGAAGAAGATGATGATAGAGACCAGTTTTTAGCAAAAGAAATAAGAAGAAAAAATTTCTAATCTAAAGTGGACTGGATCTCTCTCTCTCTCATCTTACTCTCGGACTTATGGGCGTTGTTTCATGTCTTAATGTGTTGTCTTATATGGGCTTAGTAGAGTATCATTAGACGAGTCTCATCTTCTTCTTATACAAAACCACAAATAATAAGAAAAAAGTCCCAGTTGTGGTTGAAACACCTTGACATTGACATTGCTACAGCTCTCTCATTGTCGTCATAAATGGATGAACAAGAGTAGACTCTATATATGCATTCTCATAATACGCATTTTTTCATAATTAGTGATGCAAGGACTCTTATGAAATTAGTATGCTGACCGGTATTTACTGGATTTGACAGTAAAATTGTATAATTCCACTCTCTGTCAGGTGAAGCAATGTGTAAAGAAGAAACCAAGAGAGAGAATTTTTATTCAAAATTATATATACTAAACTGGCAATGAAATTGTTACATAAAATAAATATTTATTTTACTTCTTTTTATACGGATTTATTCTTATAAATCCAGTAGAGGAATTTTTCAACTCTCGTAAAAATACATGGTGTGCTCTTTCCTCCAAGACCCCAAGACGTTAGTCTGAAAAGAAAATTTAATTTCCACTTCAAATCATCCTGCTATAATTGCTACATATAACAAATTCTTACCCTATCAGCTCATAATGATCTCCTCTCTTTATTACCAAAGGGCTTCCGTTATTTCCCTTTAGATATCAAAATATATAATTAAAAATTCTTCTAAAAATCACTCTTCAAAACTTCTTACTCTACATAATCCTGGCATAGAGGAAGAAGCACTGCAAATCATATCATCAGACAATCTTGGAAAAAAATTTTCATCATAAATTCCTTCACATTCATCATTATGCCAAACTCTCATTTCTTCTTTGTATAATGTTTTCATTGGACGAGTAGCTGAGCGTTTCCATCCAGTTAGAATTGCCATTGTAGTACCATCATCATAAATTGAGTCTCCGTCAGCTAAACAGATTGGTTGAATAGTATCACTGTAATTGACTGGAACTGCTAATGTCAACAATGCAATGTTGTTTTTCTATAATATTAAAAAAATAAGAGTAATTCTAAAATCTTGAGGTATCTTATTAATTACTTTACCATAGTCAATGAGCTAAAATCCCGATGGAAAGCTACTTGACTGATTCTTCTCATAACATGTGGTTTAGTAGTGTCATTTTTATTAATAGCTTTAAGTTTATGATCACCAATAAATGCTTTCATTCTGGATACATCATCAGCCTTTAAACTATGTACACATGTAGCTGTTGTTAGAATATGTACATTGTCAATTAACACTCCTTGGCATCTCCAATACATTGACATTTGCTGCCCTTGATCTTCTCCACGTTTCATAATCAAGGTGACCTTTCAATTTATGCAGTCATCACAATATCATTATTTAAAGTATTATTATATTGAGAGTGTCTTGTTGAGAATAATAGTATATCTAAAAGTACCATCCAAGGAGTTTGTCCAACAGGTGATGGTACAGGTCGATCCATTAAGTAATTTATTTGTTTCTTATTTTGCAAACTTGGTATTTTTACCCTCCCACATTCTCCTTCTTCTGTTGTCGTGACTGGTTTTTCTTCAATAGATGAGTTTAAGCTTGAGGACTGAAGTAGGCGACCTTGTCGTGAATCTGAAGACGAGTCAAAAACTCAATTTTTGTGTACCGAGTGCAAAGTATTGAATAAATTATAATAATATATATATTTTTTTTACTTGATGCTTGAATCACCACAGATGATCCATAAATTGCTTCGTCTTCTTCTGCTAAAGATATCTTAACTAATCCTATTATCACTAACACTAAAAATAATCTGTATTTTAAATAGTTCATTGTTGTTACACTCTATCGTCTCTGCCAAACTATTTGATTGTAACACCTTTTGACTTTATCACATGAAAGTCAACTAGGAACTGATAAAAAATATGTAAATTAACTATCGTCACCACTCTCACTTACTACTTGGCCAGTGTCAAGTTTTCTGTTCTGAGAGCAAAGAGAAACACATAAAAAAGAAAATAAATATAATAAATGTAAAACAAAATGTGTTATATATGAATTCATATATGAATGCGTGCATAGGTCAAAGACATATAGTGTGTTGTAAAATGTTTAGACTCTTTGTAGACATGTTTGACTTGTAATCTTGTTGTAAGTTTTGTTGCATCTCATTATCATACTGTGAGCCTTTCACTTCCGACGACCGATGATGATGTAGAAAAAAGTGGACGACAAATTGTGTGACGACGAAGAGCAAATCTTCATTGACCTACATGAATAAGTCATGTTGCTCTATTAAATACATGTAACATGATACCTTTCTGACAGAAGAGTGTTCTAATTTCAAGTCATTTGATGACAGTTTTTCTTTAAAGCTTTTAAATACAAAAAAAACAATACACTTTACTTGAAATTTCACTTTCTCACTATGAATTGAGAATACAACTATACAGCAAGAAAATAACAATTAGAGGAAATTGAATTATATAGTAACATTTTATGAGTCATTTTTACAACAAGTTACTTTTCAATGAATGACCTTTTGGTGCCAGTGTGTCTACAAGAATATTTCATTACATTAAAGATTCTATTTAATATAAGTAAATTTGCTATCAAGTATTAAACTCTTTACAAAACTTTAAACATGTTTTGAGCTAATAAGTATAGTATATGTATTTTGTGTAAAGAGAGTCGCAATACATATACACAATAGAAATGCAAAACAGGTTTGAGAACAAAAATCATGTTGGTGACATTATAATTTGCATGTTTATTACCTTGAACTTTAAAAGAATTGATACGTTTTGCAGAAATTACATCTTGTTTTTTTTTACGTATTAAGCCTTGTTCTTTTACAATAATATTGGCATTTAAAGTTTTATGTTTGTGAACGTAACTCTATGCGAAATTATTTTTGACAACTTGGTCAGTATATTCATTCAGTCAAAGATACCCTTACCACAGGAAACCGATTACTAATTAAGATGAAATGAAAAGATATTAATTGCCATTGTGTCAAGACTAACAAAAGTAGGTGCTCTTTATGTCAATTTTTCACTGTATTTATATATGAATAACCAATTACATAGGATGTCTGTCGAATAAATATTTTATTACTAATGTTAATGTCATCCTAATACATATTGCACAGTAAGTATAATACTGAGAATTGAGTTGAACGACTCTGTTTTCCAGGAAATGAAATTCGAGATGAGTTGAGCATTTTAATGAACCAATAGTTTCTCTAGAACTCATCTCCTCCTCTGCAAAGAATTAAATCAAGCACTCGGATGTATATATTTTGCTTGACTGGTTTGAATCCAACTATATAAACCACAATTTCTGCGATACAGAAATGATCTCAATTATTATACAATTTATTTGTCTCTTACTCTAGGAACTTGTCAACTCTACTGTAGACCTATAAAAACGGGAAAAAATTATTTTTACTCTTAAATATACAAATTGTTACTCAATTTACTCCAGGATAAGAACCACAGCCGATTCCCCTATTTATAAAAAAGCAAGTTATTTACCAAAACCTGAAAAATAAATCTTTTATAGCTCGACATACCAACTGACGATTCCAATTTGTGTTATTCTCCCTTCATCGGATATTATTAATGGTCCACCGCTATCGCCGTTGCAAGCATCTAAAAAGTATAATTTAGTTGATATAATTAAAAACTCGATTTCATATCAACTTTTTCATAATAAGTGAATTATATTTAATAGACGCGTTCAATTTATAAACCATACATGTGTATCTACAATGCCTAATAATTTATTTATTATTACTTGCTGCACAGTACTTATAAGAGATCATTTCACTCATTAGTTCAACTTCGGTAGCTCTGAATTTTCTAGAGTAAAATATGAGCATTTGAAAACTCACATCAAGCTATCATTAGAAGTGATTATATGCTTTGGTTTTTTTGTCGTGCATTTTTATTGTACTTAATTAAGTAATTTATCTCATCAGATCATACGCTTCTCTGTATTTGATTATGACCCTTACACCAGAGATTTGTTCTCATATAATTTTATTAATATGACTAATTTTTGAAATGACAGCCTTCTATTCATTTTTATGCAGTGATTAATGTCAAGATATGTTAGGCATCCTATATTTTAATTAATTAATGCACCTTTAGTTGTAGGGAAAGTTTCTCCGGCACAAACCTAAAAGGAAAAAATACACATAGTTTAACAAATAGTCACAACAACAAATTCATAAATTCCATATATTATTCACCATGTTGGAAGTAACTAGTGGTGCTTGAGTTCCTGCATATTTTTGTGAGCAAACACTATTTGTCAAAATTTTCATAGTGACTTCTTTCAATACTGGTGAAGTTGCTCCCATATTATGCGTTTTTCCCCATCTTTAGAATAAATTAAATATTTAAAATAATTCTATAAGCTTAAAATAAATTAAACCAAACCCAGCTAATGATGCATCAACTAATCCAGTGTCGTAAGGCTTTCCAACTCTGTGTAAACAAACTGGTCTTACTTTGGCAGAAAATTTGTCTAATGGTTGAGACAATTTTAAAAGAGCTACATCATTTTGCTATTTTGATATAAAAAGTATATACAAACGAATCATAAATATCATCTAATATTGTAGAATTCCAAATATACCAAATTTTGTCCACTGAATCCCTTATTGTAAACAATTTTGCTCACTCCTCTTGTCACTACATCTGGGCTCCTTCCATCAATTCTTAATGAGCCCATTATTACTTTAAGTGAGGCAAGACTTGCTGTACCTAAATTAGCTACACAGTGAGCTGCTGTGAGTATTGTTTGTTCGTTAATAATCGAGCCTCCACAAAAGTGCTTTCCATTATTTGTTAATCCTGCCTGAAAAAAGAAACAAATACATCATCATTTCTACATATATACTAATAGTTAAAACAACTTACGATCCAAGGATATTTCTCAATATTTGATACTTCTTTACCACCCACAACAAGAGGAATTAATTGAGAAATGCCTACTGCATGCTTACTAATACCACAAGTTGAATCTGAATTAGATGGTGATTGAGTTGTTGTCGTAGTGGTTCTAATTGTTGGTGGCTGGGTTTTTATATTATTGATTGGATATGGAAATGTAGTTGTTTTAGTTGTTGGCTTTGATGTTGTAGTAGTAGTAGGAAATGTAAATGGAGGAAATATATGCTGCGGTGGAAAAGTGACAGGTTTAATTTTATGTGGAGGATGAGTTGGAAAGCCAGGAAATGCTTCACCAGGTTTAATTGGAAACTTTTGTTGTGGTCTTGCTGTAGCAATAGGGTAAGGAAATCTCTGATAAGTAATTTTGGTCTGACAGCAAATATAATTTTGGTTTGATGATGGATTAACTGTAGTTGTTAAATCTATAACAAATAAAATTATGATATACATACATCTATAGGTATACTGAAAATCAAATTTTTAAAAAAATATATACCTTTATATTCACATGGAATACTCAAACTTTCATAATGCTCTCTTAATCTTAATGGACCGTCTACTGTAATATTTTCATTAGCTCCATTTCCAAGAAGTACATATTGAAGAAATGGATAACATTCATTAAATGGTTTACATATACCATATACACCTTCTTCTAAAATACATTCTTGTTCTCCTTCTTGTGTAATGCTGCTAAATGTTGTAGTTTCTGTCACTACTTGTTCTATGTTATCTTCAACTTCATCTGCATTTACATGACAAGAATTTAAATCATGACTCTTGTTTTATAAACTTAATTAAAAATTAAAAGTTTAGTTTCTACCTGAAATAATAACAGAATCTTCTTCTTGCCACACAATGCCATGAACAACAACATTAGAAAATAATGCTATAAACACTAGCAAAATAACTCTATGCATTTCTAACAAATGCATATTTTTGGGGTAATATTAAAAATCTTTTCTGAGCAACGACAATGTCTAGTCTCTAAAAAAGAAGTCAAGGGATTAAATGCTATTTTCATCATTTCATTTTGTTATATACACAACAATCTTAGACTCATGTACCTATATACTCTTGTCTTCTTGTATACTGAAGAGACAAACTTAAAAGTTGAAACCTGACTTGAATATTTTATTGACATTGTTATTGCATTGTTGTGATTGCTACAACTACTACTACTCACATAGAAAGTGAATGACTCTTTAGGACAGAGAGATGGAGAAGAAGAAAATTGAGACTCTTCTAAGATTTAAGATGAGCCGTTGACCTTTTACTTCTAACTAAATTATATTCTTGTTGAACTGACAATGACAAATCAGTTTTATTCTTAGCGTTATTAGAGGTTACAACAATATATAAAGTATAAGGTTTTATCCAACACGAGATTTTGTCTGAATTATAGTACGAGCTCTGGAAATCCAATCTAAATAGGCATCTGTTTTTGTGTAAACACCAGGTAGAACACCGCACCGAAATCCAAATGATGTAATTCCTATTTGTTCTGCTGTATTATTTCGAACAAAAGTTAAACTTCCTCCAGAGTCCTAAAGATGAGATTTTATTATAATACTTTAACACTTGTTTAACTTATATAAATCAACTTACTCCACGACAAGCATCTCGAGTCTCTTGTTTAGTTCTTGTACCACCACAAATCATAGAACTTACAATACCTCCTGGCACTAGTCTTCCATATTTTTCTCTACATTGTTCCAAACTCCAAATCCTAACATTTGCTGTACGTAATCTCTTTTGAATAGGACCACGTGTAGAATTTCTTCCCCATCCAGCAATATCACCATAATGTTTTCCATCATCATAAACTTCTTTATCTTGACCTTCATCATCATCATCAGCTTCATCAGGTTTTGGTGGAAGACAAACAGGCTGAATATTTTCTTGATATTGCACAGGCTCATTCATTTGTATTAAAGCTATATCATTACGTACTGTTCTATAGCTAAATCTCCTGTGTAGTAAAATTCTTTGAATACGTCTCTCTTGATGTGGAACGTCTTCTGGATCAGTAAGGTCATGATCACCAAGTAAAATTCTAATATGTCTAATATTTCTCCAGCTAATATGCCCAACACAATGAGCTGCTGTTAATAGAATTTGATTATCTATAATTGTTGCAGCGCAAAATGGACGACCTCGAAATGTTAAAGCAGCTAAATATGGAAATTCACCAGGAATTGCTTCGCGGCCACCAACTACTTTTCCTATTAACGGTGGTGTTCTTACTGGACCACAAGTAGCATTTGAATTTTCTTCTGGTGGTGGTGGTGGAGATGATTCTGTTGTTGTCGTCGTTGTTGAGGATGAAGTCATTGGTGGCTCGTATGTTGTTTCACCTTCAGGGAATATTGTAGTTGTTTCTAATATTCCTTCTGTAAAGTCTTCTGCGTCATCATGTGGAGTGTATTGTTGTCCAATTACTGACTCTTGTGTTGAGCAGAGTATATAAATATTTCTAAGATTTTCTTTATCTAAAAGTATTTTTTTTAAAAATAATATAAGGTTCAATTGTAAGAGATAAAAGTGTAATTATTATTTACCATTCATGTCGTCTTCTTTATTGTCTGATTTTTGTACACTATCTGGTTCACATTGTGCAATTCCTTCTAAAATAACTTGAGCCAAATCCTTATTAGTTAATTGAGGCTTTTGATTCTCTTCTTCTAAGCTATATAACATTGGATAACAAGCAGAGAATCTAAGACATTCTGCTGGAGTGACTTTAATTGGTGAATCTGCTCTTTGAACATGGTTTTGTGGCTTATCTGAAAAATAACGGTATTTAAATTTTATTGCTGGTTTAATTAAATATCCGATTATTATGGTATACCTTCAATTACAAAAAAATTTTCAGTATCTGTTGATGCACTGGTTACTGTAATTAGGCACAAGCAAATTCCAAAATATTTAAAAGAACCCATAACTATGTTGTTATTGTTTCAACAAAACTCTAGGTTCAGTGAACACAGATGAATCTCAAGTCAAGAATGAAATGACAAATGCAATTTTGTTGATGTTCCTGTTTACGTAATAGGTATACTTATTCTTTAGAGGTACATTATATAATGTGTAGTAGTAGTACTAAAATCCCGGGGATCAAGTTTGGTCACATTTTTTTATTTTGTACGTGTGTACTATAGCACCATCAGTAGCAAAAGACTTTTGACCTTAGTCAACGTGGCATGTGTATTAGGCATGAAAAAAGAAGAAAACAACAGCTTAGTATGCTTTAGAATTGTGCCATTTTTATTCATTGTTATGTAACATTGTGACATGTAAATGCAATGTGAGTATTGAGACATGCTTTCATAGATTGTCTCATCTTTACATATTCTTCTTGATCCAAGAAATATACCTAAAGCAATATAATTAATTTAAATTATTTAATTAGTTAGTTATTAATGTAACTGTCTAATAAAACAGTACCGATTGACTCTTGTGTAAACACCTGAAAGTACATTCACAGAACTTTTTAGCAAAAAGATGAGCAAATTATTTTTTCGCACAATAATATTTATTACCTGGATATTCCCCACATCCAATTCCAAAACTCACAATTCTATGAAGAATTAATTATTATCATTAATTCCATTCTTTTTAAATTCAATCAGAAATATTTACCCAATTTGCTTGGAGTCAGTTCTGCTATCAATTGTAAGTGGACCACCACTGTTTTAAGGTTTAATAAAAAGTAAGTTAAGAAGAGTCCTGCATAAAAGTTTCATGTATAAACTAATTACCTGTCCCCTCTGCAAATATAAAATTTTACATTAATTAATTGGCTAATAAAAATGGCAACCATTTATTTAGCTTACCTGCACGAGTCTTTATTTTCTGAACCAGCACATACCTGGAAAAGTTACAAAATTATATTTAGTTGCAATTAATATATGTATAAAAAGAAAGAATCTTACCATTCCATTTCCGATGACTACATGTCCCTTTATATTAAAAAATGCACATTATCATATAATTCACTGAAAACGGCTCCTTTTATATGTACTTACTTGGTATTTTTTAACACACTCTGGTTGTGGCCAAACTCTTATATTAACAGTTTTCAATTTTCGGCTCTGTGGTCCATCGTCAAAAAGCATTCCCTGCACATATTAATGTGTTAATCAATAATCAATTATATATAAACGTTTATCAACTTTTAAAATATTACCCATCCTGTTACATCAGCATGAACATCTCCAGTGTCATAAGCAGGATTTCCAGTATGCAAACTATTAAATATTTCAATATTAAAATCATAGTGTATAATCAAAAAAATCTTCAAACTTACCATACTGGCTGAATGTATTCATTAAAAGTAACAGGCTCATTCATTTTTATCATTCCTATATCATCATTCAGTGTTTTCATTTGAAAGTTACGATGATACATGATTCTTTTAGCAGTTCTAGCTTCATGCTTTCCATCACTCTCTGTGTAGAGCTCAAAGTCACCAATAAACAATTTAAGTTTAGCAACGTCACTTGATGACATTTGCTTAACACAATGAGCAGCTAAAATTAATTAAAACATTTTCATATACTTGAATTACAGCTAAAGATATTCAAATTTAAAATATACCTGTAAGAACAGTTTCAGAATCTACTAGAGATCCTCCGCAGAATTGACGATTTCCTAGAATGAGTGCAACCTGCCTGTAAATCAATGATTAATGTTTATTAGTTAAAATTGTAAGAAATCAAAAGTGTAGTTATTTTTTTATATAAAAAGTACGCTGGAAATTCTCCTCTAATGGCATCTCTACCCCCTACAATTCTTTTAACAGAATCATTATAAGCTCTTTCCAATTCTGATTTGTCAATTTTTAGTACACCACATTCTCCTTTTGGTTTCTGTAAAGCATAATTTTCAACTGGGCCCAATTTAGTATTATTTCTTGGAGCATGTCTTGGTTCTTCACAACAAATTTCAACATCTGATCTTAATACTTGCTCACTAAAAATACCAGCAATTTCTTCTTCAGTTGTAGCTGCTCCATTTCCTGAACCACTTGAACCACCACAAAATCCACTTTGACTTACAAGTATAACAGCTAGATTTTGATTGTAGACACCAACGCCTGCAGGAGTATCACTTTGACCATCATTACCAAAAGGAACTAGTCCAGGAAAACATTCTTTAAATGGCATGCAATGGCCATTAAAACCTCTCATAGAGTAACATGGTTGTCCTCTTACTATTGTATTGTCAATGTCTCTTCTTACTCTTGGCAATTCATCATCATTCTCTCCAGCTAAAAAGACAACACAGGTTAAATTATTAGTACTAAAATAATATACAAAACCACATTTACCTTCAACAATAATAGCGTCGTCCGTTGACCACCGCTTTCCAGTAATTGAAGAAAACAGAATAGTAACGTAAAACAAAATAGCAAAGAGATTCATGATTGTAAGTAAACTATTGAGATTCTGAAATGACACTAAACTTCAACTTAGTTCAAGGCAAGATATTTATTCAACAATATGGAATGAAGATGAGATTTCAAGGTTTTTTGATAGATTTTTTTATACAAACCTTGTGTGTGGGTACAATATGAATATGACATTGTGTAATAAAATGACCACCTGCTGGAGATGATAGTATTGGCTTAAATAATCATCCAAGAAACCAGTCATGCCGGCTTCATACGCCTACTATATATGAAATGAAATTATTGTGCCAAAGAGCTCTAGAGACTGAGTGACCTCCAATAAATATATATGATATTGTAACGACCTTCTTAATCTCCAGAAAGCATTAAAAGGTAGCTAAAAATTTCTATCAATTAAAATTGTGAATTTGTAATTTAGTTCAAGTTTGCAAATTAACACATGTCGCAATCAGAATTAGAGATTCATAATTCAAATGAATTAATTATTATTATGTTTACAAATTCAACTTACAAATGCACATTCAGCAACTAATATGCTGTTGTAAAATTTTGTTAACAATAAATGTACATATAAAGGATATGACGTATCTGTGAATCATATAACAAACTCCTCTACATTAGTACATTGGCTTTAGAATATACAGATATTTATATTCTAAAGTAATATATACATAATATATAAGCAGCTTGTTTCGTTGTAATCATGAATAACAAATTATGATGTACTGAAATTCTACATTTTCAATACATCACATGGTTTTCGTCTAAATGTCCTGTTGATGACGCTTTTCAATCTCTGATTCATCGTCAGTTAGTGTCAATTTATGCCTTGATTAATTGCAATCAAAATTTCAAATGTGAATTAAATATATTTAGCAGTAATTATGGGAAATGTAAGTGCTACAGCATCACCTCCACAAGAGTTTCATAATTGTACACAAATTCAGGCAAGTTAATAAAACTTTAAAGTGTAATTAAGTGTAACTCTCATTATCTATTAAATTCTTTCTAGGAATACATTTACTTGTTCGATTTAGCTGTAGAAGGATCATCTATTTTCTTTCTTGGAATCACATCAATTGCTTACCTCATTTTATGGACAAATCATAAAATTCAAGGATGGTTACAAGGATTTTATGCATTTTCTTTAATGCTATTACAAATTCATGTCGTGTGGTATAATATTGACACAACATTAGGTCTTTCTGAGTGCATTTATATTACAATTAGTGAGTCACTTATATAACCAAATAAATATGTAGTTTATCTGTCGCTAAAGTTTAACAATTTTACAATGATAGCTCAAATTTTACGTGTATTGGACTACAGTTCATATTTCTGGCTTACATCACTCAATATTGAAATGTGGTTAAATTTCCGAAATTTTAAAAGTTTACTTCAACAAATAATGAGTGATGAACAGCAACAGAAACGATCACTTAAAATTAATTTAATACTGTATTCAATATTTTCTATGGGATCTACTATTTCATTGTTTCTTTTAGTCACATACTTGACTCCAAAACCGTAAGTGAAAATTTAAGATATGTATAAGAGTTTGATCTACATAAGTGAATTTATACGAGTTTTTTTAATTAACAGCTACCCATATCCAAATGAAAATAAATCTCTAAATGAAAAATGTACTGAATTTTTGGATCCTAATGATGGACCATGCGTTTGTCATTATGTAGTATCTGGAGTACTCATATTAAATTTAATTTTGTATTTATTAATATTACGCTCTATCAAGAAAGCTCAACAAGATACAATAATAGTCAATTCCAACACATACCACAATCACAAGATACTACTAAAGATATCTTTAAAATTATTCTTTGTTTGTGGAATAGTATTTATGTTGGATGAAATTGCATGGATTTTAGCACATGCATTTCCTGAACAATTTCCACTAATTCATATGATCTTTAGTCCAAGTCAAGGATTGTATGGACTACAAGGCTTTATCGTATTTTATGTGCTCACTTGCAATAAAAAGATTGTGAATCAATTGCAAGATAAATTTCTAAAGTCCAAAGGTATATATTTTAAAGGCATTTTTATGGAAACTTCTGATGTATTAAAATACTCTTTTTGCTTTTTTCAGATGAACTCAATTCATCCACAACATTCCCTAAAGTTCTTCTAGTGTACATAAAATTTATTACAATATCACCTATATATTTTGTTACTTATGAAATACACAGAATAGAGTTTAAGAAATTGTGTTGTTTATAATTTTTTTTATTCAATATACAAAATGTTTTAACTTCTTTAAATCTATCATTTAATAAATTAAAATATTTATAGTACAGTCACAGATCAGGAACAAAAACATTTTATTATGTTTTTTTAGTAGCGACGATTCTTTGTAATCCAATCACTAAAACTTGTTAGACGTGTATAGACACCTGGAAGTACATTCAAAGACGGTTTTAGCAAAAAGATGAGCAAATAGTTTATTTAAGTTTTACCTGGATAACGACCGCAGCCTAATTTATACAATAATAAATTCTTATCAAAATATACATTCCTTTTGTATTTATAATTATATTGTCTCACCTATGCCCCAACTGCAATTATTTCATAATTAAAAAAAATCTCTTATATATTTGCAAATCATAAAATACATCCATATTCACAAATAATTACCTGACTATACCAATTTGTTTCCATACACCTCCATCACGCTTCATTAGTGGTCCTCCACTGTTTTATAAAGTTTAATAAAGTAAAGTAAATATAGAACCCTGCATAATAAAAGTTTGATGCGAAAACTCATCATTACCTGTCTCCTCTGCAAGCATCCTATAATTAATTGTTTAAAATTAATACTTGATGCATATTGACTTAATTATTCTCTTAAAATACCGTATTAAAACCACCAGCACATAACATGTGAGATTGTATACCTCCGGGAGCCATATGTCCATACTAACAACAAATAACAAAATTATTTCCAAAATCCAAGAAGCCGTCTCAATTTTCTAACCTTTTGAGCACATTCAGCATTACTCCAAATTCTTACATCAGCCTTTCTATAAATAGGCGGTTGTGTGCCTCCTTCGTACAATCCCCCCCATCTCCATTAAAAAATTAATTAGTTGTAATTATTATTTGTTACCAAATACGTCATAATCTTATATGTATATATCTTACCCGGCTACTGTAGCTTCTTCATTTCCACCAGCATAAAAATGACTGAGATCTAAGCAAATTGGTCTAATATTGTTATTTCCATTATTTCCAATTGTAACTGGTGAATTCAGTTTTAGCAATGCTACATCGTTATGCAATGTTTGATGAGAAAATAATCTATGTCTAATTAATTTAGAAACTTGACGAATTGAAACTTGTCCATCAGCATGAGAATATAAATTATAATCTCCAACATGTACTCTAACATTTTTAACATCATGGCTTGTCATATGTGCAACACAATGCGAAGCTGTAAGTACATAAGAACTGTCTATTAGGGACCCACCGCAGAACTGTCTTCCATTATTCATTAAAGCTACAAGCCAAGGGTGTTCACCTATGATAATAAGAATATAAATAATATATATTAAATACATAGAGAACTTTGTGTTTTTTTTAAAAAATTTTATTAACCAGGTGCAGCTTGGACACCACCAACAATTCTTCCTTCTCCACAACTTGCTGTTACTGGAGACGTTGCCGGCTGATGAGTTGATTGTGATGGAGGTCTAGGAGCAAAAGTTGGTTGAGTAGTTCTTTGCGTCCATACTGGTTGAGTCCATTGTGGCCAAGAAGGTGAACGAGTAGATGATGATGAAGGTGGATGTGTCGGTAATGGAGGATGAGTTGGCTGAGTCCATTGTGTCCAAGGTCTAAAAGTTGTAGTAGTAGTAGTTGAAATTGTGGTTGTTGGACTACTTGCAACAATTGCTGGTTTCTTAGTTCCAAATGGTGATGGTGGTCTTTGAGTTTGATTTGGATTCTTATGAAATGTCTGTGGCCATTGTGGTTTAATTCCTGGAGGAATTTTACTTGAAGAGCTTCCACAACAAATATGATTTTGTCTTAATTCGGCATCTTTACGAAATAATAAATAATTTACTCCTCCACTTCTTTCATCACAAGGTCCTGAAGCATCTCTTAATTCAGCAGCTAATCCTGGATTTCTGATATCCAATGTCTCATTTCCAGAATTTCCAGAGTATAATACAGGGTAACATTGTCTAAAGCTCACACACTCACCACGGTAGCCTCTTTTTGTTATACATGAACCAAAATTTGATGGGAATGTTGGTAATTGTGGTGCTGTAGGTTGTGTAGGAGCTTGAGGTGGTTGTTGTGTTAATTGCTGAGTAAATTGACCAAATTGAGGAAATCCTGGGAAACTTGAGATTTGATTCCAAGGAAAGCCTACTCCAAATTGACGTTTGTAACGAGATCTTGTTAATAAGGAGGTATCTTCTATTTTCTTGTCATCTTCAGATGCTATATAGTAAAATTATAATCATATATAGAAAAGATTGTGAAGCAAAGCCGTTATATTATAAGAAACTTACCTTCCACAATAATTGCATCTGTCTCAAAACTTTCCCATTCCAGTGATAATGCTATACTACTAAAACAAAGCACTACAACTGCACAACATAACCACAACGAGCAATAATAATTACACCTCATTTTTGTTCTCTCTTTAACAACTCTGTCTCACTGTCACGATCAACTTAAATTGTGTGTATATTTTCAATTGTTGACTTCCTTTTTGTAAAAAAAAGAACTATGCTACTACTCTACTCTATCTTCTTCTTTTTGATATGACTCCTACTAATACTATACTTGTACTTTGCCACATAGCAGAATCACAATTGAATTGGAACAAGTATCAAACTATTTATTTTTCTTTAAAACTTTTGACTCCCTAAGGCTTTATAGAAATGAAAAACAATAGAGTAAAGAATGGAATTCTGAATGAATGAATTCCTTGCTCATTGAATTCAAACAAGAGAAGAGATGTACTCTTAAAAATAATAACAGTATCCAAAAATTTCTCAAGTCACTACAAGTCAGCAGATCAAAAAATAAGATCAGATCAGTATGCAGTCTGCATGTTTACTGTACGAGGAGCTAAGGTATAATAATGTGTAAGAGATTGATTGTTGAGCAGAGACTGAATGAGAGAAGAGGAGAATGAAAAAAAAACAAGAGAGAGAGAGAGATTCTTGACTGATTCATCTTAGCGTTGTTGGCACGATCCAACATCGTCCTCTTTTCAACTGTATTGTTGCTATTGTTGTTGCGTATACATATATATATATATATATATATATATATTTAAACACATGCTCAGATTAGTATCTCTCATTCAGTCAAAAGAATCATCGTCCTGTCATTTTTCATAGTTGTAACTTGAATATTCCTATGAATGCTACTGATGTCGTAGTTTTTAATATATGGTATTCTCATTTGGGATAGCATATCAATAACATCATGTAAGTAGAAGCATAGAAGAGACTACGACAAGAGCCATCATCATCAAATCATCAAGTATTGTAAAGTAACGGACATTATATATGAATTTCCTAACCTAACTCAAATCTTGATGATGCTCAAGAAGAATGTGAATGAGTGAGTATAGATATTTTACATATATTGATGCGTAGTTGTTGAGTTTAATATAGTAGTTTGTAGGAAAATAATAGACTAAGCTGTTTGATGATGATGATAATCTGTTTAAATTTTTTTCTCTCTCTCTTCCTCTTCTTCTTGCTCATCTTTTCTTCATCATCCTAGTCCCGATTGAGATTTGAACTCGTTTTTTCACCTATTGAAATTCCATTCTTTTTGTTATCTCGATCCGCTCCCTTTCTTTCTTATAGATGAGAAGAACAAGTTGCAAATTCCGATTTGCAAAATACACATCATGATGATGCTTCATCTCTTAAATATATAATTTCTATCTTATCCTATATAGCTTGGCTAGATTGACTACACAGGTGTGCTCTTAGAATAAGATTGCCGATTAGTGTTTTTTCTCATCTTCTTCTCTTCTGTACTACTACAAACCATAGCTAAAGGCAAGAATATTTTAAAACCTCAAAGATGCTCCTTAATATGATATAGTTCAAAATACTCCCAAGAAGAAAAAGAAGAATCGACCGACCATCAACTTGACATGCGAAAAATTTTTTTGCACTAACCCTTTTTGCAATAGCTGACAAATTCGTATATAGTGCTACCTCAATGCTCATCTTTGATTATATAGGTAGAGTGAATCATGCATGGCATTGTGTAAGTAAGCTTCATTTGAATTATAGTAGACTATATACTTATAGATCATTTAATTTTTTAATAGGAGATGAACGACCGATATGTATACATACTTAAATGCTTAAGCAGTTGTAACGTTTCATAGCTATGCATAGTAAACCGTTTCTTTATATGGAGAGCGAGAGAGTCATGAATTGAGATTGTCAACGGATTATACGTTAGCCATACACGGTACTAAAATATCTCATCTCTAAAAGTTTTTTGTTAGAGGTAGTCAAAGTCAAGTTCAATCCATTAGAGATGTAGATAAGAATTTATGAGTATTTTAGTAATTTGACAATAAGCCAAAAGATTTACAAAGTGCTCATTTGATGGAGCAAGTTTATGAGACAGCGAAAAATGAGACAAGCTGTACATTACAGACATATACCTATATGTGAGAAGATTAGCAAAACTGACCAAGTGGTAAAACAAAAAAGTAGATTTATGTAATCTCTCAAGAAAATCTCAAGTTTCTTTTCATTCAACTTGCTTGACAACTCTTATTATGGAAGTCTACCACCACTCAAAGTGAAAATAAACTTGTGTGGACTTTATTATTTTATAAAGTTTCATTCAAACGAGAGTATTAATAGTGACTGCCAGTAACTTACTGGTACTTGAAAATAGTCTCATGTCATTTCCGTCTCTTCTTGGATGCAATTTTCTCACATCATATAATAAATCTTTTTTTGTATATTCATGATGCACATCAATAAACAGTTGTTATTAGTTCTTCTTGTATCAGAAGAAGATGAGAGACTTTTTCTACAGGTGAGTTTCTTCGCATGAAAATTTCTTTAAAGGAGGAGTAGAAAAGGCAATGAATCATTTAATGACTTAAGATGAAATTTCTGGAATATACTACTTTATGACTTTCTATGACTAAATAATAATTATTACTATATGCGGGTGTACAGTGCAGCTGCATCTTGCCAATTTTTTACTACCTTGCTATTTTTCGCAGTAGTAAAAGATTTTTATTCATCATCACTCGTGTATGTAGTAATGTAGTACTTGTGTTATGATTTTACTACTACTTTAGCTGTAGCTTTCGGCTTGGGCGTTGTCATTTTTAATATATTTTTTTAACTCAAATCTCTCTCTCTTCTTCTAAGTAAGTCTTTGCTGCTGTTGGCTATTAAAAAATTCATATATGTTTTTATGTAACTTACCTGTTGGCAATTTTTCACAACATGGATTTCATTGTCCTGAAAAATGATGCGAAATATCTTTTGGAACTTGTATACTACGCTCTTCTAGACTTAGATAGACTATTGACCTCAGAGATGGTTTCAAGTTTAAAATCTTTTGATTAGCTTAAGTACGTGCTAATTTGAGGTGATTACACGGGATAATAACACTTTCAGTTTTTTATTCTTCTTCTTCTGTCGCTTTGGTTGATTAAGCATGGCATGTAGTAATGAACCAAACCATATGTCACAGTCAGAGAGAGAGAACATTGGTGTGACTTCATGTATGTAATAAAATGATTTTCATTTCATCATCAACGCTCCTTATTTGTCTCATCTCTTTCTTATTCCTAATAATAGTTTAGCATTAATCATTTCTCGGTTTTTGACCTTTTCAAGTTCTTGCTTAGTGTGTGTGTCTAATGCATAGATGATCTAAGAATATAAATAAGCATGAAGATGCAAAATGCTACTCCCTAGTAAAATACTTGTCTACCATTTATATGTAGATTTGATGCACTAATGAAGCAAGTTGCATTCAATGTAATGGTCAGAGTAGCAATATTATTTTATCGGTGTCACTTATTTCTTCTTGCAGAATGCAGCATCAACTGGTTGCATCTGGCTATATACGAAAAGGAAAGTATAATTTATTGTATGAAATAAAGACAATCGTACTACGTGATGAAAGAATGAAAATGGTATGAGTTAATTCACTGTGTATATAGAAGAGTAAAGTTGACTCGTAAATCTTGATTTGCAAAAATCTTGACTGGAATCACAAGTTGTATAATGCTTTACGGAAAGTTTGAGTCTAATACATCTATTAGCAATATTGAGCCATTTGAGAGTGAATCTAGTATTTTTTGTGTATTTTTTATATATTCAATACATGTACATACAGATATAACTTCTATAGATGGATGTACAAAATTATTTTTGTTGCCAATAAGTCTAGAAAGAAAAAGAAGAAGTATAAGGTTACTGAAAGTCAATACGACATATGTACGAATCACGTTTTTCTTATCTTTATTTATTACAACTCTTGGAAATATAGAGAAGTAGTACATACTATATAAGAAGTAATATAATTTATAGCATATCATCAACTTCTACGTCGCGTCTTCGTCACTTAGGATCAATAACAAGTTTTAATTGCGTTTTGCACAGGTATATTTTCAAGATGATATTTACTTTTATGCACTGTTTTGTTTATAGTATTTATATATTCTTAGCAAGTAAACAAAATAGTTTCAGTGAAAGCTATAATAAACTTAAATATATTTAATGTAATTGTGGTGGTGGTGGTGCTAGACGATTATTATCATATACAGCTTTCCATTGATGACTTTTGATATTCTTGTGTATCCAACCCAAATAGTATGCGACATTCAATGACACTTCTGCAAAAAGAGATAAATGTAATATGAATGAAAATAAAAGCAATATAAGAATCTTCAAAAGCTCACCAGGAAAGTTACAATTTAGATTCCAAGATAATATTCCAATTATAAACCAACAATGTCCTGTTTTAATCCTAAAATCATATTAATATTTTAATTTAATTCTAATATATTTTAATCCTAAATATCATTTCTAGTTACATGAGTGCAGAACCAGCGTCACCAAAACACGTATTATTTGATGGTTTAGTACAAACATGCATTGTATCCACTACACTTTTTGGAGCTACAGGAGAATAGATATCTTGACATTCTTGGACATTCATCAAGTCAACTATTGCATCTTTAGGTGGTCTTGGATCATACCATGGTTTTCCTACATTCATATTCATATACTTTATTCAAGTGTCATATATAAGTCAGTTTTTACAAACTTGTTATACTAACCTATGTCGACTCCAGACCAACTATGCAAGCGAAAATGTTATAATTGGTTCTTTATCAAATTATAAAAAAGTACGTACATACCCACTTATGACAGCTTTTTTCACATGTAAATAATCAGCATTTGGTGGTAAATTGATTGGCTTAATATTAGATGAAAATTGTACTGCAGCGTCCATCGATAAAATTGCAATGTCATTTTGTAGAGTATTGTGATTATAATTGAGATGTCTAGTAATTCGGACAACTTTCCTCCACGTATGTGGCCCGTCTATTTATAAAAATTGGTTGCTTTTTTAATAAACAATAAAGTAACATAATTATAGTAAAGTAACCTGCCTTGCATAGTGTACATTATTCGATCTCCAAGTATAATGCGAATCCTTGATACGTCATTTGCGCCCAAATTATAAATACAGTGAGCACTTGTTAGTATATGAATTTGATCAATTAAAGTGCCACTAAATAAGAAACAAGATATTAGTTCGATATAAATTAATTTTTTATAGATAAGTGAAGTATGCATAGTTTTTGTAATACCTGCAAAAGTGTCTACCTGCATAAACAAAATAAAGATAAAATTATTGCTATACCTTCTAATATAAGAATATATCTTACCGTCATTTAAAAGTGCAACAAGCCATGGCCAATGTCCATTAGGCATAAACATTTGTCTTCCAGGGCAAGTCCAAGCATTTTCATTATTTTGTTGCTGATGATGTTCTTCTTGCTTTTTCTGGTGATTATCTTGTTGTAAATGCCCTTCATTAACTTTTGATGAATCTTGTAATTTAAATCCTTCATCTGGATATTGTTGTTGTGGCTCTTCAAATTTATGTATCTCATCTTCTTGATGTTGCTGTTTTTTACTGTTATTATCATTCTCAAAAGAATTCTCTTCTGAACCTTCATCATTTTCTTCATGATGCTCATTTTCAGAATGAGTATTAGAATTCGATTCTGATGGCTTTAATTGATGAGTTGAATCAACTTTATGTTCATTGCTATTAACAAAAGGAAGTCGACTTGATACTCCAGGAGGAGGAAATTGTTGCTGTTGCTTCTGTTGTGTTTCTTGTTTACTATATCCAGCACAGCATACCATTTGTTTGTATAATTCTTTTCCTGAATTAATAAACAGTAAAATTAGTACATAATGTACGTTTAGACATAAAAATCCATATAGTTATATAAATACCATGTTTCTTTGCATTGTCACCATAAAGTAATGGTAGATTAAAAACTAAACTTGTATTACATGGTCCACTAGTTTGAAAAAGTATTTCAGCAAGTCCAGGATTTTTCAATTCTCCATCAATAGTAAATAAAACTGGATAACATTGAGAAAATTTGATACATTCACCTTCTTTATCTGATGGAGTATTACAATATTCTTTTGTGGCGACAATTGCTGGAGGTGGAGATGATGTTTCAGAAGAGACAGAGTCTTCAGTAACAATTACATTTGGAATTCTTCTTCCATTTTCATTGTAATAATATGAGCTACCACTTCCACGTTTTACTTTAACAGTGTCCGGATAAACTGAATTATAGCAACAAAAGGATAAAATTAAATATAAACTACTTCGAAATAAATCAATAGATTTTCACTTACGATCAAAAATTATACTATCTTCGTTTGTCCAATAAAATGCCTGTGTACAATGTAACTGTTGATGGAGACAAAGTAATAATAATATCAGAACATAGAAAAAACGACTTGACGCACAAAACCAAAAGGTCACAAGGTTATTTACTCTATGAACTGTTGTAGTACTACTATTATTATGAAAGAAGCTCATTTTGTGACAAATTATTATGCTACACTAAAGTCACACACAATATATTCTTTTTGCTCTTTCACTTTTGATAGCTTGCATAGGTAAAAAAGTTTAAAAATTAACTTAATTTTTTTGGTTATGCAGAAATAATGCATCAGAGAATTGAACTGAAACAATCATTTTTTGGACAGCCAAAGTGAATAAGGTAGATATAATACTTGCAATGGTAATGGTACGCAAATGTACAAAATACTAAAGAATGAATGATGATGAGTTTCAAAAAATTGAGTAAAGAGTGTCGCTTGAACACATTTGATGGAGATTATACACACTATTCACAAGTGAAACTGAAACTGAGAGTTAACTGAGTCAATTATTCTGCAAATTTTGCTGTACAGTTCAGTTGGATTTTTTTCGCTTGAATTACTAAAATTTTCATTTCATCTATTGTTCTTATTTTGTTCCTTCTTCAGTAGTGTAAGTAAAGAAATCTGTACAATTTTATTGTACTACGAGAAAAACAATATATATATAACAGTTTTCAAATTAGAAAATGCAATACAGTTCACTTCAATTGAAGATAAAGATGACTCTCAACTTTTTTCTATAAGTGTTGTACAATAATAGTTAGGTCTTCTCTTTTTTTGTTGGTAGAGATCACGGAAACAAAGACTTGTATTTAAAGATGTTCAAATAAAATGCTCTAAATAAAATACTTTCTTTTAATTTGCTTTACAAATAAATGAACTTGCTTTTTATCTTTATTTTATGTATGCTGAGTTGACCTAAATTTCTATTTGAAAAAGTAATAATGTACACAATTTTATAGTTACAACAGACTTTATTGAGAAAATAATAACAAACTTAGTACACAAAATAAAACACAAGGTTAAAAAAATCTAAATTATTACGTTGTTTGGTACACTACTTTCTCAATCCACGGCAAAAATTTATCAATTGCCGTAAAAACACTTGGAAAATGGCCGCAGGATATTCCCCAACTTACTGTAAATTTAGATAAATCAGAATAATTAGCAAACGTTTTTAGTAAAAAAAATTCAATTTTTTATACCTATTCCAATTTGCTCAAATCCATTTTCATTAGTAGGAATAAAAAGTGGTGCACCAGAATTACCTCTAAAATGACAAGCATTATTTTCAGTAGAAGAAGCACAAATCATACTCGGTGTAATACTAATTCCAGTTTTTTCTAAAAATGCATAATTAGCTTTACATTCTAAATTTGATCTAATTCTATTTTGTGCTTCTCGTAAACTCCATGTTACATTTTTATAACCAAAACTAAAATACTTTTGAATTATTGGATCTATATAATGTTGATTATTAGAACTACTATGTCTCATTCTTGGATCTTCTACCCATCCTGTTTCAAATGCTTCATAATTATCTTTTGAAGTTGAACCATCAGATAAACAAATTGGATAAATATCTGATGTAAAATGTATTGGGCGATCAAGAATCAAGACTGCTATGTCATTAAACAGTCTCTCGAAGCTAAATCCTCTATGTCTTATAACTTTTGCGACTCTACGAACGGCATAAGGACCTTCTGTCAATCCATTTTCTGTTGTTCGATAACCAATATGAATTCTCATGTGGTAAACGTCAGCAACTGTGATGCTATTTTATATTAAGAAGAATAAAAGATTCAATATTTTAGCAGTACTAAAAATATTCTATATATTATGTCTTACTTTTGCAGAAAATGTGCCGAAGTCAAAATATGAGAATTAGAAATTAGTGATCCTGACGAGAAGGGCCTGCTACCTCCAACGATTGTAGCCAACCAAGGATAATGTCTATGACTTGGTTCTTTTAATGAGCGATGATATTCTTGAACTTTGCAAGCATTTAATATTTGATAATTTGTTCTACTTGTTGTTGTTAATATTGGACTGTCGGTAGTATATTCTGGAAGAACTGACGTAGCATTAACATTTTCATAGTGTGGAAATTGTGAAATAGTTGTTGAATATGTAGAAGGGGTTGTTGATGCTGAATTGTTTGATGAGGATAATATATTATTGGTTGTTGGATTTGTATCGGATAAAATGGAACTTGGACTATTGGTATTTTTTGTTGTTGTTGTTGTTGGTGTGGGAAAATAAATTGTGGGTATAGTAGATACATAATTTTCTGTTGTGGCTTCTGAAGATGTTGCTGGCTTTTCAGTAGTGGTGGACGTTGGGTCATTACTGGATGGAAATACTGATGATTCTGTGGATGTTGAAAATGGTCCTGTTTCTTTGCTCCACTGGAAGAGACTATTTCCAGTGGAGCTTGGCCGAAATAAATGCGACACTGTTGTACTTGGCTCAGTTGTAATAATATATTCATTTTCTTCATCAGGAATTCCATCAGCTAATGCTTCTTCAGGAACTTCTTTTTCTTCTGGATCTCTTTGAGCAAGATCTTCTGGACTTTGTACTTCATCTTGATAATGATAAGAAGGTGTTGTAGTTGATTGTGTATTAACAGCAATATTTATTGATGTGACTGTAATTGGGGAAGGTAAATCATCTTCAGTAGTAGTAGTTGTTCCTCCAAGGCTGCTTACATCATGAGTTCCTGGATAATGATGTTTATGTTCAAATGAGCCAACTTCATCATCTACATTTTGATTAGCTTCATTAGCAACTTTTTCCTTTTTCTTTTCTTCATCTTCACTTGGAGCATAATAATATGTTTCATATAATACTCCTTGTGCAGGTTTTGGTTTGAGTTTATATTTCGAATTTGATTTATTTGGTGGATATGAATAAATTCCAGAACCAAAATGCTCAGCAGAATCATCTTGTTTCTTTGCTGCTACTTCTTCTGATGATACATCTACTGTTTCAGAATTTTTATTTTTTTCTAAAATAAAATTTTCTCCAATTGGATGAGCTACATTTGAAGATACTTCATATGACACTTCATTATTATTTAATAATGGATAACCTTCTTCTTTAGAATCATCAGTATGATCATTATTATCATCTTCATGACTTTCAACAGATGCTGAAGAAGAAGAAGAACCAAATGGCCTAAGAATTATTGTTGGAATAGCTGATTCATCTTGTGTTTGAACTGGTGGTGGTCTTGTTGGAAATCTTGTGCTACTACTTGGTTCACTTGCATCAACAATTGGTGAATTTGTAGCTCGTGTTGATATTGCAAATGTCACAGGCTCTTTATCTTCTTGTAATAAGTTGTTTTTATCTGTAGTTATAATAGGAAATTTAAAAGTAGTTGAGCTTTGGTCTTCTAATGGAGAGAATGGTTCATATGATATTGTTGTAGAATCATCATTATTATTAGATTGCTTTTCTTTCTCAGAGACAATTAATGGATTAGAGCTAATTGTAGCTTCTTCTGTAACTTTGGAAGGAGTTGTTAATATAAAGTTACTATCTACTAAAATTGACTTGTTAGAAGTTGTTGAGACTGGTGTTGTACTCGGAGTTTCTATTGGTACTCCATTAACAGCAGTAAATTTACCATTTGCTCCAACTACTGGCTCTACTTGATGAACATTTGAGTTAATTGTTGTGTCATCATTATTAATGTTGTAATCATCTTCTTCCAAACTGGATCTTTTTGGTGGAGTCCCTGGACAGCAAATCACACGATGGCCAATAGACACTGTAAATAATAATAAAAACAATTGGTTGATAAATGCATTCAATTAGGCTATACTAATTACCTGTTGAATACTCTTTGGTTTGTCGTCTTAATTCAACTGAAAAAGTTCCGTTACTGCAAAATCCAATGCTGAAAGATACCAATTGTTCCAAAGCTGGAGCTTGTAAATCACCATCGGCAGTGAAAAATGATGGAATACATCCCTTGAAAGTTGAACAATATCCACTAGTGTTTGTTGGTGTGACACAGTTCATGCTATTTAAAAGTGTATCAGCCCAAGAAACATCCAATTCATATTCATGTTTCTCCTTTTTCTCTTCATAGGCAAATTTACTGATATTTCCTGCCTCTTGTAAATTTCTTTGCTTCTGAACATGAACACGCAATTCTTTACTCCCTGTTGAGATATCAATCCTTCTATTTGGTAAATCCTTTAGTGGTGCAGTAGCTAAAATTATATATATATAATATATATATGTATAAGCCTCTTATATAACTTGTATACATTGACAATGTAACATATAATAAAATTCAAAAGTTATTATAGATGTTCTCACATAATTTTGTACACTGAGCATAATAATTATAATATATATAAATTAAATCCTCATGTGAAAAGTGCAATGGCATTTAGAGTGTACCATGTACTAAAACTCTGAAATGTGGAAAGGAAGTCAAAACTTGTAATAATTGTAGTGAGTGAGTTTACTACTTTGATTCTGGTTTTGTTTGTGGTATAGAGCAGTTTTTCTCTCTCTCTCAAGTCGTGCTTTGATGAAACCTTTTGGACACTCTTTTCATATATGAGATCAAGAGATCAAAATCTAAACAATATCAAATTGCTCTTTGCGTTTTGCTTCAAGCATTTTCCCTTTCGTGAATATGTAATAAGAGTTAAAACATATACAGGTTTCGGCTCTACGACCTTGTTGCTTGTGTCAAGGAACGACATAAAGAAACGGAATCATGTATTAAATGAAGAAAAAAATTTCTGAAATAATTATGTACAAGGAAGGAAAGGGCTGGCAAAAAGTTTTAGCACTCAACTGTTATTTTGATGAGAATTTTAACACTGCTAGAAATTAATTAAAACTGCAAAATATAGTATGATAGAGCTTTTTAAGTCAAATACCTTCAACAATGATTGTATCATGGTCTCCTCCAGAAATGTGCCTTCCATCAACATCATGACAAGATAATAAGACAAATAGTAGAATTACACTAGTAATTAATGTCCTACTGAAACTATGCTTAATAGAATCACTACAACTAAATCCATGACGGCTAATTCTTCTTATCGTCCACATTTTTTAAATGCTTTGGATTTTTTCTAATAATATCAACTCTCTTAGTTGACCACACACACACAGTCACACTATATAATCAATAGTTGCTGTCACACATTACAATCTGAGAATACTAATGTGTGCTACAAAAACAAATTTTCTCTTACACAATACTAGCGAGAAAAAAAGAGAGATTACTATATTACTGTAACATTTTTAAGAATAACAATTAGACCATTGTTATTCTTTGAAATTGTTTTAGTTCTTCTTTGATGAAACAACAAAATGACAAACAAATAGTTTGCATCTCTCTCTCTTCACTTTCAGCTCAGGTCAACTATACTATCTATACACAGCACTTTCTGAGATTTTTTTTTGCAATTGTAAATGTAATGGTGATGGTAAATGTAGAAATTCTGATTCTTTATTGTTACTCACTTTAGCTTCTTCTCTGTTTAAGAGTGTTGTTGTTGTTGGTTGGCGAAAGCGAGTTGAATTGAATCATGAGTACTTTTTGAATACTAAAACTCCACCTTAGTTCTCACAGTGCACTTGGCTAAAGCAAACCTGACTTGCTGAATATATATCGTCATCATCATCATCATCATAAGTATACACATTATATGTACAACATAGTTGATTCTCAAGCAAGAATGTACACAACAATGTATTTTACATTATACAAAGAGAAGATATTAGTGTAAATTGCATCTTCTTGAAGAGAAGAAGAATGTGTATAATCTTTTCATTATTATGATAACGTTTCTTTTATATGCACCTCATCATCATCACGATTACTAACAGTAGCCGAAAAATTTAATCAGCATATTATTGTTATATAATAACTTTTTTGTCCTTCTCCTTGCACTTTGTAAAATGAGAAACAATAAGCAATTTCCTTCGGGGTATATAGATACATACAACGCCGATTGTTTCAATTCCGTAATAATTATGAATTTTGGATTATAACAGAAGTGACCCTTCTTGAGAAATTAGTATTCATTCATCAACAGTAGAATTTCTTAAAAATTCTTTTTGATACTCATAAATTATAAATCCAGTGTACAGTAGTTGTATATTATGGTTTAACATCGTTTGTTGTTGGTAGTTTTTTTTCTCCGTATCATTATTTCATTATAATGTTGCACCCATGAATATTTAGTGGCTGATGCTCTTAAATTCTTTCTCACCTACCGGGATATAAATTTTCTACAAGAAAAACCAATCTTGCGGAACGTAGAGAAACCTACAATTTCTAACTAACTACTTAGCTCATTAAAATCTCAAACTGCTACCTTGTGACTTTTGAGTAAAGAGGCAATAACTTTACTGGTCCTCGTTCTATTAAAAATCTCAATTTTCTATATGCAATGTTCACCAACAACAATTCAATAACAGATGCGACAAGATATGGTTTATTCACTTTAGCTCTCGATTGTTCAGCCAATTTGCTTCAATTTTTCATGTGTTATGCCATAGAAGAAGAAGCAAATTGCCTTGATGTTATGTACTCTTATATGTGCTCTGTAGATCTTTTCATACTACCATTATATGTATAGTCTGCCCTAATTTGCATAAATGCCACTTGAATCTTGAACAATTCCCAACGTTCTCTTTTTCTCAACAAGGAGATAAGCTCTAATCTCATCTATAAACTAGACTATACATAATAGTTAAGCCATGTTTTTTGGCCCATGTTTCTGACTTCTTATTCACATTTCATCTTGTCATATAAAGAACGAGAGAGAGAGAGAGAGAGAGTCTTGTCTTGTTGTAAGTCGTGTTGTTATGCTTGTTTTCTTATATTTTGACAGACAAGTGTTGAGCAGAAGTTGTTGTTTGTGGTAGTCGTACATTTATATGTATATTTTTCGACCACAACTTCCAAATGAGAATAAATTTTTTTTTATTAGAACCTTTCCTTACAAGAAAAAAAGACACAAAGTGTGATGATGCAATGCGAATGACCTAAAGTCAAGTTTTGCATTTTTCTAATTTTTCAATCTTCTCTCCTATACTCTTTACTCCTGCCATCGTCAACTTGACTTTTATTAGGATGGTAATGGACAACACAATTCATTACAACAAAGTTTAGTACAACTAATCAAAGTGTCAAAATGTTATCTTATACTCTGAACGACGTGATGCTCAAAAAAATCTCTTTGTTTAAGTGCATGTGGTCAATTAATTAAACTTGGGACTAATGGACTTTTTCATGACACCAAGAAAAATTCTTTTCCTTTTTGTGTGTAGAAGATGAATTGAATAGCAGAGGATTATAAATGTACTTTGTATGCTTTAATGAACTCTTTAAAAATGATTTAGGAATGTAATTAAATACCTCATAAAAATGTGATGAAGGGTGATGTAATAAAAAAGTAAAACTTGTTTACATTTATATAATATTCTTCTTCTCTCAATCTTTATTGAGTATCAGAGCGACATAATTTATTCTAATATATTTTCATAGTATTATATTCTTCATAGTATATTGTATAGATATTTTATAGTATGTTTTTTGTATAATATGAGACATATGACACAGTACATTCTTTATACAATGCAAAGTACTGTGTTGGTTGTATTTTTGATAAAGACAGAGAACACAGAGAGAGAGAGACATTTATATTTTTACAATACAATACATAACTTTACACTTAATCACAAATATTAAAACTAATTATAATATCTTTTACTACACATTTTTTTATCTGTACACCTTTCTCATTGTCCAAAATCGCTAGCGAGGTCATTAGAGTTGAAACTGAATATTGTGGTAACTTGAGGAAACTCCCTTTGTTCTTGTCGTTTGTGTCAACTAATTTTCTAAACAAAGAAATCTGAGCACCATTTTTTATGTCGAACAAAGAGACAAAGTAGCATCATATTTTTTGGACAATCAGCCATATTGAAAGAATTAAATTGTTTTAAGTACATTGTCTAAGCCGAATTACATTGAGTTGTATATTTATATAATTCTTTTACGACGACGACGGGCAGTTCCAAAAGGAAGCACTTTTTCAGTTCAAAAAAGACCCTTTGTTTTTCCTTATTACAAGGTAATAATAATTACAAATATCATAAATCTAATAATAATAATAACATAGTCTCTTAATCATCATACAATGTTTTATACACATAAACGTAATTATATATTTTATACACATATGATTGCAACTTTTGCCTGCCTTTTTGTCATTAAAACTCATCCTTGCATTTACATATCCTCTCATTTTGTACAGAGCAAGTTACATATAAGCACAGTAGTAGTTTTTATATGGTATAATAACGGTATATAATACATATACATACAGACATAGATAGTGAGAGATACAGTGACGTAAAAGTAATTACACTTTTAGAATAATTAGTCAAGTGCACAAGATAAAATATGGCATAAAAACATATTATTATTATTCTCTTTGCATTATTCATTTCATATTGGTAAAGGTGATTGAACCTGACTGACTGAGTTTTTTGACAAAAAATAACATATAATATTTTGGATATAATAAGGTAAAGTGACAATAACATTCAAGACACTGATTTTTTTTTATGTAGCATGTTAATGTGTAGGACATTATTATTACATGATTATATTTTTACAGGGCACAGTTTTGGAAGTGTGAATATATATTATATTTTTTTGTTTTCATGCTTTGACGAAATTATTTTTAAAATAGATAGAACAACATAGTGTATTTTGAAATCAGTTTTTTTAATAATAATAATATAATCATATAGTGAGTAAAAGCTGTACAGTATTTACACATTAGTTTTGTAAAGTATTTTATAATATAGATTTTTTATTTACATTTTATGGAATGTGAGATGCTCATAGCTTGCTTGCAGAAGCCAAGCTTTTGTTAGTATATATTAGCTTAAGCTATATGTAACATTACATAATATTTTTAAACAGGTTAGTACATTATAGAGTAAATATTGACTCGAGAGAAGAATTCAAATATACTTATGAAATTTTGTCAACAATACATTCAATAAATTTTACATTCGATTTGTTTGTCTAGATTTTGTAGCTTTTGTGGTTTTTCAAAAAATATATAGTGCTCTGTTCTCATCAAATCTTCTTATGCTCATTTCTGATTTTTTTAGCTCTTATGGATATGAACATAAAAAGATTGAAGTATTTATACTGGATTCTTCACTACAGAGGGGAATGTTGATAGGTTACACTCGTCATACACACACAATAATATAATTAATATAGTTTTTGGTTCCATATAGTATGAGAGAAGAAAAACATATTGATTGTTAGTTTGTATAATAAGTGCTACAATTTCTATATATTTTATTATAGAGAGAATAAAATTGGCTTTTAGGATTGCATTTGCAAATTGGTCTCTTTGAAGCAATGTTGATTTTATGATAGTGTTTTACTTTGATTCAAGAAGGGGATAGAAGAGATATGAAAAATGGATCTTAAGAGAGGATTAGTGTCACAACAATTACAAAATAAAGTGAGCACAGGTAGGTTTTTTAATTTCTGGTAACTGATAGTCAGTGATTTACAACAGTTCAAATTCAGTTTTTTATATGTATCGGTTCTTCTATATAATATAGGTAAATTTCACGTATACTCTTTATCATTTCACACAATAAGGAGGATTTGACTAAAGTAATTTATTTCTTATGACGTCTATTTAACTAATATCATTTGACTACATAGTGATTTTTTAGCTTTTCTTCTCTTTACTGCGACGCAATGTTGAATATTCATATTTACTAGCTTTCATATAAGTACGATTTTATGATTACGACAGCAATTAGTAGGCTACGGACTATTACTTTTACGGAAGGTTTTTTCATTTGCATTAATAACGCTTATAGTCGTCACTTTATACTAGAATTTTCATGTCATATCTATATATGTTATGTTGCACTCTGCTGTCTGATTCTATCAACTCTTTTTCAACTACATATTAAATATATGTCATTCTTATAATGATGCTTACATAGTACAAATTCAATTTTACAACTACAATACAATTCTATTATATTATATTGACTCAAGTGTAGTAGTATTAATGTACTATATGTATTATATAGGGAAGAAAGTGAGTGTAAAGTACAAAGTACACATTTTCCATGCTTGCTTTACAACAAGTAGTAGAATACTTAATACATATTGGAAAATTAATATCGGATTACAAATGGTACAGAATATCTCAATATCTGCTGGTAAGGCATGGTATAGTGTATATATCTTCTATGAGTATAAGCAAAAAAAGAAGTGAATCAATGATGATGTCAACATATAAGATCCGAAGAATATATAAAGGTGTATATATATAGAGAGAGAGAAAAGTTTGAAGGAAAGAGAGCAAAAGAGTTTGACAGAATAAGCTTTTCAATATGCTTTTCTTTTGCCTACCTTATATAGTAGTAGTTTGCTATATATTATGTAACTTTTTTTCATTTCCTGAGAGTAATGAATGATTACTGTATAGTATGTGTACCTCACTAAGCTAAATTTTTCCTTATACTTTTTTTCTTCTTCTGTCTTCTTTACGTAGAATACTATTTAGTTATATATAATGTGGACATATTGTACATATGTACTACTTACAATTTGCAGCAGTAGTGCAACAAATAACAACATTTTTTATATACATACTGTACTTGAAAACTTGCCTAGAATACTAGTTTTCTTTTCCAACTTTCTGTCATTTCTATAATATTTTTTAGAATTTCTCCAGTAAACTGCTCTAAAATGACCTGTGTACAACTGCAGAAAGAAGAAATTGCAGAGAGATGCACACTTTTACTCATAGAATGCTGCGGAAGTTTATAGTGCACTGGTTATCATCATATAATATATAGATTTTTTACTAGGTATATATATAGTTTGCGTACGAATGCTACATTTTGTAATAATATACTACACAACAACGACGTCCAACATTGTCTTTGGTATTGTAAAGTGGTTTCTGTCAGTAGTTTATAATCTAATAATTGTCTGACACGCGATATTAGTATTGGTAATAATGCTCTCTATATATATAATCACTAATCAAATCACTCCCTGGTCATGTATATATATATATATATATATCGTATAACATATAATAATGATAATAATACTCAAACTCATATATCACAAGTTACAAATCACAAATTATTAGTAATAATTGTTGTATATAGTCTGTAAAATAGATTTCTAAAATGTATACTCTACTTAACACTTATCTACTATTATGCAGTATGTGAAAAATCGATGAGGAAACTTAAGAGACTCGTTAATTATCTCCAACAATAAAATTCACAAAGACTTAAAGGCTCTTTCTCGTGAGGATACGAGGGCATGTAGAGAAATAAGAATAGAGGACAACGACAAGAAGAAAAAGCAGAAGAAGGGAAAGAAGATGAGAGCAAAGAGATTCAAAGTGATGTTAATGTATACTGTACTCATACAATAAGTTAAATGGAGTAGAGAGATACAATGGACATTGTATATTCTCTCATACTGATGTAGATTTTTGTATACTCTAGTAGTATTACGACAACACAGATATATGCATATACATGTAGTACATATTTACTACTAACCTATTACAGAGATATTACAACAATGGAGATAGCTATATGCATATATAGTATATATTTACTTACTTTACTTATATTGTAGTAGTAGTAGTATATAATATGTTTTTAGCTTTTAGTACTGTTGTCGTTCTTAACATTGACAAGAGCCATTTTGAGGATTTCCTGCTCCTGTGTCAGTTAATCTTGTTCCTTTAGCTGAGTTGAGAGTTGGATCAGAATCAAGACTTTCAGACATTTTGTCACAAATGATATCAACGAGTCGCTCAAAGACAGCCTTCACATTGATATTTTCTTTAGCCGACGTTTCAAAAAATTCCACTCCAAGTTGATCTGCTAGTTGTTTTCCACGCTCATAACTAATTATACGCTCGTCTTCCATATCTATAATATAATAGTATGATTGACAAATTAGAAAATTAGCATAACGTCAGACGGGAGAATTGCTATATGTATATATACCTGCTTTGTTTCCTACAAGAATAACTTGGGCATTATCCCACGAATAGGTTTTGATTTGAGTCACCCTGTCAAAGAGAGAAGGAAAAATTGAGGAAGAATCTTATAAATTATTACAGATACTACACAATACTATTGATTGATTGAGTTGTTATATATGTAGTATAGTAGGAAAAAGTATTTTAAGAATATATAGAAACTTACCAGTCTTGAACACTATTGAATGATTCCTCATTAGTAATGTCGTACATTAGTATGAACCCCATTGCTCCTCTATAATAAGCTGTTGTTATTGTTCTATAACGCTCTTGTCCTGCAGTATCCCTGTTTTATAAATATTTTTATTGATTATAATGAAGTTGACAACAATTATATTTAAAAAAAAGAATGACACGTACCATATCTGAAGTTTCACTCTCTTGTCTTGTCGAAAGACAGTTTTGACTTTAAAATCAATTCCTACAGTTGACACAAATGCTGATGTAAAGGAGTCGTCAGCATATCGAAATAAAAACGATGTTTTTCCCACAGAACTATTTCCAATAATTAATAGTTTAAACATATAATCAAAATTTTGATCTGCTGCATCTGAAGAAAAAAGAATAAAGGAAAAGTTAGTAAGTTAAAGAAATATGGATGATTTATTAGAAAATGAGCGAACCTTTCCCACCACCTCCTGCAACAGCGCCAGCCATTATATTACTTCTCTACGCTGTAGTGTAAACACACACAAAAATTAATTGGTCACTAGAAATTTTATTATTGTATGTAAAGGTTAAATTAAAATATGTATTAAGGAAGTATTGGGTATAAAACAGGAAATCCACTGTCACCACAATTTATCACCATCATAGTTAATTTGTTTTAAACATTTGTGTCTCTCATTTTGTACCGTATACCATAATATAATGACATATGAGACAGATAAATACTTGTACTGCAGTAGTAAAGAGGGATAATAAGAGATGAGCAGTACAAAGACTCTCTATTTCGTTTAGTAGTACATTCGTCGTAGTACTAGGCTAATCCTAAAAAATTACTTATAGTGATAGTGGCAATGATGATGATAAAAGTAGTGGACCAGCTGTTAGGAAAAGTAGGTATATACACATAATGAGTTGATTGTAGTCAAAGTCAACTTTTCTTTCATGCGTATTAGTATAAAGTCAAAAAGGGAATAAATTGTGTCAATTATATTACTCAATAAAATAAAGACACAAGGTCTTTCTATATATGTTCTACCTGATGGGTTCCTTACACAATAATATAGCACCAACTTAAATGTCTCTCCTTTACTCTCTTTTCTATCCTTTTCACAATCCAATTGAATTACACAACTACTATATCTCGTCCTCGTCGTCGTCTTTCACTGCCACCACAAAAACTGTGAAAGTCTTCTTCTGAATCAAACACACATACACACACGGATCAAGAAGAGAGAAAGTATAAGAAGGCAATTCTCTCTTTTCTTCTTTTCTCTTGTTAAGTTATATCATATGTAAGATTCCAAGATTGCTTTCGCTTGCTCAGGCTACACACGCTTTTCCAGAAGGAAACAAATCCCTGTGAAATTTTACCGGAGGAAAGACTCAACTCTGACTGTGAGTTCCCGATCTACGCCCAAGAAAAGTGAAAGAGATCGTCAGAGACACACATATGAAACTCACACACACAAGGGAAAGAAGTAGTAGAGAGAAACAACTTTGTGGATATTTGGTATTGGAAATAGTGTATACACTCTTCTAACAGCAAAGTATTATGATTAGGTTGCTGGAACAAGCCTTGTAGGCATATATAGTATAGTGTATATATTTTCACCAACTCTTTAGCTTTATACTTCTATACTGCTCCTTACTTGGTTGCTGCTACCACCACCACTACCAATAGTGATTTCAATTCAGCTGGAGAAAAGGGTCGTGTCTGCTTTTGCCTGGAACTGTATACACGAAAGAGTAATATCTACTAAAAGAGAGAAGGATATATATAGTGTAGAGAAGAGAGCAGGTGTGTATATGTGTGTTGGTTGCCAATATGAAATGGCGAAAATCTTGTTTCATGGAAAGTATAGAAGAAGGAGTAGGCGCAGTATGAGTCGTCGATCGATTGTGACGTGCCTTAGTTCCTTTTCACATATTACGTGAAATAAAGTATTATTATACAATATAGAGAGAAAGACTAGAGTAGTAGTAGTAGTACATCAGCACTTTCTAACCATGTGGGTACATTGAGACTTGATATACTTTGCCATTTTTTTATGCTAGAGTGCTACTACTAGTATAGTCTTGGCCTTATCCTATTTCTGGAGAGAGATGGATAGTAAGTTTGTGAATGCCGACTTGGAGGCTCCAGTTTAGGTCGTCATCATAATGCACACATTTTCTCTTCATCTCTTTTAGTCGCCTCTTGCGTACCTGTGTAGTAGTATAGTAGAAGAGTACTCTCTGCTTTATTTTGCTTTTGTTTAGATTTTGAGTGGCAGAATATCTATCTATATACTTGTAATACGATATAACGGATTTAGAAATAGCAGCTCACTGCACTTCAATATATATTTTCTTCTTCATCTATTGCAAAACGTCTCAGCCAAGCCAGCTTAGAGCTTATATTTATATAGAAAAGGAGATCTTTAGCAGTTTCAGAGCCTAGTCTGGACATCATTGTGTAGGTATTGTTTTCCAACTGAAATCTCTATGTCGAAACTATTGATGTGAGGCTAAAAGAAAGAGAGAAAGTTGTGTCGCCGGCTTTGCTTGCTATGACACTGTGCATTAGTATATATCATCAAAAGGTAAGCTGTCAATATATTCCGACATAAAGAAAAAGTCAAAAATAAGACAATAACTATTGAAAATATGTCTCAAATCATCAGCCCACATAGTACGAAAGAAAAAAAACCACCTCAGCAAGTCTCTTCAATACTAAAAAGTATTTTTGACTCTTGGAGACGATGATGATGTACGTATGTAGGTATATGGAGTCTCTCTAACGACATTTAGTCTATAAATTCACACACCTTTTATAAAGTTCGTTCGAGAAACCATAAGAAATCATAGACATATGGCCCACACACACACACTTGTGTATTTCATTTGATACATACGTCAAATCGTTTTAGATCATTATGTAATATAGAGAACTTGCAGTTGTTGTGTATAGCTATAGATTTTCGAGTACGTTGTATAGATATGTATAAAAACACTTGTTCTTCTTGTTGTAGTATGTATGTGTTTATACTTTATTATACATATATAGAAGAAAATATGGTTGGGCCATACTATCATGACATGGTTATGGCATGAAAACAGTAATAATAGACTACTGGAATATAGTATAGTAGGGAAAAGTACAGTTTTGGACAAAATATATTGCATGAGTTTCAGGAACCAAGTTTTTTTTCTCTTTGCTGCTGCCTGCATATGAATCAAACGCTCTAGTTAGTTTTTTCTTTAGAATTTAGTAATAGAGATGGACATATGACCTCAATGTTTGTCCTTTTCTACTTCAATGATTCAAAATTTCATTTACTTTCTGACAGTTTTGCGTATGTATTTATTGAACTAGAGAGAAGAGAAGGTATCAAAATATTCTTTCTTAACACCTGTTTGAGTCTAGAAAAGGTGTTGTATTATATGTGTAGATATGTATATAGAAAAAGAAGGAAAGAGAATGACGGCAACGAAAACTTTCTTCTTCTTTGAAGTTGCATATAAGTAAAAAATTTGTATAGAGTAGCAAAGTTTCAAAGATGTTGGTTGGCATTTTGCTTCTCTCTCTCACTAATTTAGCATATAACACGACATATTAGATTATATTACCTTGTATTTGTTTTGGTAAGTATAATGGCTTGTCAAAAAAAAACTTTTCACGAGATTATATTACATGAAAGAAGAAATTTGATGTTTTTTCTAGGATATTCTTTTGCAAACATTTTACAAAGGATTATTTATATACTCCATATATATTAGATGTAGATACCCATAATGTTAGAAAGAAAAACTTGGAGAAAGCCTTGAGACTTGAGATGTATTCAAAGGAAGAAAGTTATGCTTTTATGAAAAACATATTATTGTTAAACTACAACTTTTTGACAAATACATTAATTGTTTTGTTATTTGTTACGTTTTACTAATTGCTCAATTGCGTTTCCAATAATTTTGTTGAATTCTTGTTTTTCTTGGATAACAGAGATCACAAAATAATTAGTTATCACATGATGTTTTTTAACAGATGAACTCGTGGCATAACAAATTGCATATATTATTGTAGTAAATTTTTCTTTCATGTTAATGTTTATTTAGTGATTATGCAGTCGAAGGAAATTATGCCTTTTGAGAATAATAAAAATTAAGACGTTCTCAACTCCTGCTACTGATAATAAAAAGACTAATGTCCTTGAACGTACATGAACGTAATGTATATAAATGCCATCAATGGTTTAACTGCTAATTATTTTGGTTAACTAGTGCTAAGTGGCTACAACTAACATTTATGTTCTTATGATAATTATCCAGAACACGAAGTGTAATACAGAAAACTTCTTTCTCTCTTTTATTTAGTTTCTAGTAAAGTAGTAAGATATATCTAAACCATCAGTAGACAATGGGGCAAGATGGATTTGATATTATTGAGCCGAGTAGCAATACTCATCAAGTGTCCAATACTAAGGGAAAAATCAATCAGTATTTGGCTACATGTATAGGTTTGTACAAAACGAAGGAATGTTTGAATCGTTTAAAGTAGATATCGTTAATTGACTCTGTTTTTTTGTAGCAACACTAGGTATTTTCAATTTAGGAATTGTTCTTGGCTATACATCTCCATCACTTCCCAGCATGGAAAATGAAGTTATGGGTTATTTTGCAAATATTACTGGAACAGAAAAATTCTGGATTGGAAGTTTGGCAGCTGTATGTTATATTAATTAAATAAATGTACAAAATTTTATATCTCTTTTAAAATAGCTTGGGGCGCTTTTTGGGGCTCCAGTAGGGGGTTACAGTATTGATACATTTGGACGCAAAAGAACAATGATAATTTATACAATTCCATCTTTTATTGGCTGGGCTCTCATTTCCTTTTCTACTCATACAATTACAATGTATATAGGAAGATTTCTAACAGGTTAGATAATTCAAGAAGAGTACTAATGACAAGTCGTTAATTAATATCTCTGTTATCTTTAAATGTATGTATATAGGGTGTTGTGCTGGAATCTTTTCTGTAGCAGTTCCTGTTTATATAAGTGAGACTTCTCAAGATGATATACGTGGAACACTAAGTTCCTTTTTTCAAATAATGATGGTGCTTGGAATTTTATTCACGTATGCTCTTTAAATTAATTAAGACTGTTAAGTATTCATATTGCTTTTTAATTTTTGATGTTATTATATTATAGCTATGTCGTAGGAACTTTTGTCAATTGGAAAATTTTAGGAATTATTTGCATGAGTATTCCAGTTTTGTCATTTTTCTTAGGCTTACTAATTCCAGAGTCACCAAGATTTTATTTGCTCAATAATAAATTGGATGATGCTAAGAAATCTATTTGTTGGCTAAGGGGAACTACTCAAGTTAAAGATGAAATAGATTATGTAAGCTATTAACATGATACGACAGTATAAATATACTCTATACTATTTTCTATTTTAATAATTATGCTACAACAGGTGGTAAAAGGAATAGAAGAATCTAAAGGACAAAGTTCCAGTTTTAGAGATTTAGTTCGTCCAGCAATACTAAAACCACTTTTAATTACATTATCTCTTATGGTGTTTGAGCAGGTATGTATGTGCTTTTATTTTAATCAAGTCATAAGATTGAAAATCCTTTTGGTTTTATTATAGGTGTCTGGATTTAATGCAATAATATTCTATACAGTTGATATTTTTCATGCTGCTGGAACAAATATTGACTCAAATTTATCAACAATAATAGTAGGCATTGTACAAGTTTTAGCAACTTTGATTTCAACAGTACTTGTTGATAGAGCAGGACGTAGAATTTTGCTCATTATTTCAGAGATACTATGTGCCATTTCATTATTTGCTCTGTCAACTTTTTTCTATGTAAAACACATTAATGGAGGAACTACTCCTTCATATCTTGTTTGGTTACCATTACTTAGTCTTTTAGTTTTCATTATTGCATTTGCTTTAGGGGTAAGTGAGTACATAATAATACAGCAGTTATTTGGATTAATCTAATGTAAAATCCTATTGAGTAGATTGGTCCTCTAAGTTGGACTATTGCTGGAGAAATATTGCCACCGAATGTCAAAGGTTTATTATTTATATTGTCAATTTAGATACTCAATTTTAGTTGATTTGATTTAGGACCATCTTTTGCTATTGCTACTTCATTTGTTTGGGGAACTGCTTTTCTTGTAACTAAATGTTACGACGACTTGGTTCAATTACTAGGAATATCTTGGAGCTTTGCTGTATTTGGAATTTGTTGCGTTATTGGTACAATTTCAATATTTTTTACTGTGCCAGAGACTAAAGGAAAAAGTCTTGAACAAATTCAAGAACATTTTGCTACAACAGAGAAACGACGTGCCTCTAAAGCATCTACATATGAAATACCCTTATAAATACATATTATATTATTTTATTTGAACAGAAAAGGTAAAATTAATAAAAATAACAATGAGAAATTAAAGATAGATTTGTCTCCTGTTGATGAAGCATCTTGTTTGGAAAGATTTGATCTTCCTTGACTGTTTATTTGAATACTCAACCATTGTTGCATTGGAATTCTAACATGTTTAAATTCAGTTGAATTCCATATAGGTGCAGAACATTGAATGAATGCAATTTTTCTTGTATCAATTGTTTCATTTAGCATCAAAGTACTTTTCGTAATTGCCATTGAATTTCCCCACAGATGAGTAACTTCTCCGTCTATATGCATAAAAATATAATTTTATAATTTGCTCAGTCATAATAAATTATATACAGCAACATATACCTTCTTCACGAACTTCATTTTCTTTTCCAGTAGTAGAAATTAGTGACCACCTAAATTCAGGTGCAAAAACAAAGTTGTTTCCTGTTGAGCAAAAATAAATTGATGTTATAAATTATCTCTTTTGAAAACTCATTTTTACATTATTACCTTCACAAGTCAGTTTGTGTTTCGTTGATCCAATTGTTTTATTGGCTACAGTAATTCTCAAGAGATCACTTTCAGGTGCATCTTTCCAATTAGTATCTAGTACATCAAAAATTTGTATATACATAAAACTTGACACATTATACTAGTAAATATGTTGTATGTACTCACATTTTACATTACTAAATCCACTAAAGAAAATTTGAGTGACCATTTCGCCTTGAGTTGATACACATTGAGCAATTCCATTAGGAAGACAAGCCCAATTTCCACATTTGTTATTCTTTTGGCAATTTCCTTCTTTTCTAATACATTTAACAAATTTACATTCTATAAAGCTATTACATTGTAATATCATTCCTTCTTTATCATCACGTGGACCAACAGAACATGCATCTTTAATTTGTGTTAAATCAAAACTTCCATCACTTTTATTATTTTTAGGCAATTCAACACTAAATGTCCAAGTAAATAATGACTCATTAGTTGTATTTGAAATGCAAGAAATAAATCCTGCAGTTCCACATTTTAAAGGTCCACTAAGAAATTCTCCATGATAAGAATATTCTATGTCTTTATCGCTCAGATCAGCAATTATGTTCTTTTCTATATCTACTGGAGAATGCGTGTTTAGAGTAAAATAAATTGGGCTAGTAGCATCACAATATACATGAGCTTTTTCCTCAGGCTGGATTCTTAACATTGGAAGTTTTGGAGTGGCTTGATATTCTGGAAATTAAATATGCCATATAATAAATTTTATGACTTAAAATAAATAATCTAGTTAACCTTTTGGTGGATGAATATTGACAGTCAAATGATCGCTATCACTAATTTCTGTTTTACAAATATATGTTCCAATTAGATTTCTTGGGTTGGTTAATATAAAACCAACTTTTGGATCAAATAATACATCAGTATTGCGTTGAGTTGAAATAAGCTGATTATTTTTATACAAATGAACTGGAACTTGTGGATTTGCAACTGCACAGGGTAATATTACCTCTGTTGCTCTATGCTTGAGTCGGATATTAACTATTTGATTTCTTCTTAGTAAAACTTCCGGTGGTGAAGCTGCAACAATAAGAAAAGGATACACATTTTATTTAAACTCATAAATTTTTTTAGACATTAATTAATTGTTTATTATTATTTACGTGCAACATAAATGTAATAAGAACTGGAAGTACTTGGGTGCTGAACAGAAGAACATGAATAGTTTCCAGTAATTTCCTTATATGCCGTCAATGTTACTACAATCACGTAGCATTCTAATTTGCTGTTTCCACTTCCTATAGTTTTCCTAGTAGTTTTTACTGTCGCATGTTGATTTGTCTAAGGAAGAGTAATTATTATTAAAGATTTTTTTGTGGATTTTTATTATAGTAAATATTCATACCGTATGTCCAGAAAAGACAAAATCAATGGGAAATGAAGCTGAGCATCGAATCTCAAATTCATAGCCACTACTATTAATTAATATTGTGTTATTATTATTCACATCCACATACTTAATATAGCGTTGCCTTTGATTTTTTCCAATTGGACCAACTAATTTCATAATTGGTTTAGAAAGATTCTTTGTACTTTTCGTCGTGACATTGTTGTGATACGAATTTAGGTTATCTGCCAACTCTTCACATGATGAATCTTTTTGAGCATTTGAGCTAATGGCAAATAAAAGTATTATTAGGAAATAAGTAAAAGTTTTCAGAAATATGCCAGCTTTAAACATATTGAGTAAATAAATATACACTTTAATATTTTAAACTGATTCAAGTACAACTCTAATGAAGTATTATTTAATAATGTACACTTTTATGTCATTTTTTCTTGTAGTAGCTAGTAGTTGGTAAAGAATTAGCCACAAATTATGCATACAGGATGTTAGTCATTTGAGGAAATTCCAAAATCAGATATGTATAAAGAGTAAAAAAAGTCAAAGGGTAAATTTTATTAATTTGATTTCCTTTAGCATTTCATTTGAAATACTTTTTATTACTCGTAATAATAAACTTTATCAAATGGTAGTAAACAACATGATATAATTGCAACAAAAAATGTTACAATAATGTCCAGAATTAAAAATGCATAATACATGTTAAAATCAGTACATAGGAATAAACCAAAATTTTTTAAAGCTTCTTCCATTTTCCTCATTACTTGATCATTAAATATAGTCATATCAGCAAAAGTTCCATCTTCTTGTCTATTGTAAACCATTGGAGTAAATAGAGTAGCCATATAGCATATAAATACAACAACATGAAGTCCAATAAAATATCTGACTCTACTTGAGACACTCTGTAAATATAACAACTTATTTATTAGTACGACATTACTACTAACTCTTAATTGCTATACCTTTGCTGGGCAAAAGATGATGGCAAATGAAGAAGCCATTTGTGTTAATGATGCAAAGATTGTGACACATATGCATGCAATAATGAGCCACATGAATGTTGATGACATATCTTCATATTGAATAAGAAGTTGGCAGGTTCTATTTTGTGTAGCATTGTTGTCATCAGTCTCAATCATTAAACTATGCAGTGTTGTATGTTCCAAATTATCTTCTTGATAATGATGATACATTAGTGAAGCAAATATCCAAATACATGGTACAAGTAAAAATAATCCTAATAGCTGAATATACATAAATTAATTTTACAATAAATTCTTATTGAGAGAAATAGATATTATAAATACTTACAGATGAAATTGATGCTAATATTTTATTGAATTTGTACACAATAGCCATTTAGACGACATAAAGACTCACTCGTTTATTTTTAACACACACTATCCACACAATTCTGATAAGTACTACCAAGTAAAAAGGAAGTGAATGACAAATTATTAAGTTGAGTAATCAGCACCAGGAAAATAAATAGTAGCACTAAAAAAGTGCTGAAAATTCTACGATGAGATGAAAAGAAAGAAAACTAGCATTATAATTAGAATTTCTAAATAAACTCACTCATCTATAAATAGAGTAATTTTTGTAAGTATCTAATTACATGGATGTTAAAAATAAAAGTTCTTACCAGTATCAGAATTACTTTTTGAAACAAATAAATGCAAGCAACAATTTTTCATAAATAGTAGCACTAAAAAAGTGCTAAAAATTCTACGATGAGATGAAAAGAAAGAAAACTAGCATTATAATTAGAATTTCTAAATAAACTCACTCATTAGTCTTATTGATACTTTAGTCACAATTTATTTAAATAAGACTGATGAGTGAATTTATTTAGAAATTATAATTATAATGCTAGTTTTCTTTCTTTTCATCTCATCGTAGTATTTTCAGCACTCTGATGAGTGAGTTTATTTAGAAATTCTAATTATAATGCTAGTTTTCTTTCTTTTCATCTCATCGTAGATTTTCAGCACTTTTTAGTGCTACTATTTATGACATATGAGTACATATCAAGGATATATTATAGAGTTGCTATAGGCGTGTATACCTCTATGGCTTTGTGTCGTTTGATCAATTTTTTTGATCATGATTGAAGTTGGAATTTCTCTCAAAAATCAAATTCGACATTGATTCATAATAATGGATTCTAATTCTGAGTAAGTATATAATTTATAAAACACAAAAATTAAACAATTTTCTCATCCACTTCTTCCTGATCATATTTACTTATAGTCCACTGATTGTTGCTGGAGATAGTTCAGAAACAAGCATATTAACTACTGCTACTGAAGCGGAAGACGCTGGCTCTGGTACTAAACTCAGATTCCATAGTGCAAATGAACGTAGAACATATTATGCAAATACAGCTAAAGAAATACGTGAAAGTCTTGACTCTGTTCTCAAATTGGTCAGTATATTTTTTATAAGAAAGACACCTTGTCTAACTAAATCTTCATTTTCTTCTTCATTCGCAGATCTCTACAAATCTTAATACATATGAAAGTCTTTCCTCTCATAAAAAGAAAAAGAAAAGTAAACATCATCATCACAGTAGAAGAAGTACAGCAAAAGATCATGAAACTTCATTAAGCTCACCTGTTCCAGTAATAAAATTACCTAATGTTAAGAAGGTAAAAGAAGTCTACAAAGAAATAATTAGAAATAAATTTGTCAAAGCACAAGACTATGCTTTACTTCTTATATCTTCAATGACAAATGCAAGGCTTAAGTTTGCAAAAGAAGCCAAAGATTTAGTTTGGAATGCTCTTCTCACAAAAGGAAGAACAATGACAGGATTTCGTAATACTGTAGAAATCTCAAATTATCCAGAATATGCAGTTCCTAGAGGCTATTTTGCAGTTGTTACTAAAATTGCAGAAATGAGAAGATTAGAAGTACTTGCTCAAATTATTGAGTATGATGTTTTCAATACTACAGATGTGAATGAACATGAATTGGAAGTTGATGAGGAAGAAAATGAATATATAGATGATGATGATCCTGATAATTTCACAGGGCAAGCAATAATTATAATATATTATGGCTACATTAACTATGATAAAAGAATCTATGTAATAATGTATATTGTTTTTACAGAAATGAATCCATTGTCTTAAAGAAACCACTCTCACTACTAGCAAGTCATTTAAGAATAACTGAAGCTGATGATGAAACTGAAGAGAAAGTAGTTCCAATTGAACATTGTAATATAGGCATAGAAATGCATTTGACTCAATTAATTCAACAAAGTAGTACTAAAGGAGCACTTGATAATATTGAGCCAATAACAATTTCAGAGCAAAATAAATGGTTTTATGATGCAATGCTAGCAGAAAATAATAAGAAGATTCAATTTCCAACAAGTAGAAATAAATATGATCAACTTCAAATTACATGTATTCATGCTGTAGCATACCAATATAGAGCTTTAATGCATGAAATTGTCAGACTTAAAACATTCTTTAATAACAAATTCAATGAGTTGAGAACACAGAAATTGAATTATATTAAGAAAATTAAAGCAAGAAATAATCGATTGAGACAAATCATTAAATATTTAGGATTATCATTTAGCGTTACAATTGAAGACTTATCACTAAGTTCATTAGAAAAGCCATTGGAAACTTTTACAGTAACTAAAAAAGAAATTCCATCAATGTATCTAAGTCCACGTGAACGTCAAAGATTAGAACGTCAACAATATTTAGATGATAAATGGAGAGAACGTCGTCGTACTGGATTTAGAGCAAGAGCATTAAGAGCAATGATGGATGGTAGATTAATTACTCGTCGTGAACATTTATTAAGATTAGAAATTCCAAGGCCAGAATTTATGGATAAAAAAGATGAGTTGGAATTTACATTAGAAGAATTTCTTGAAGCAAGAGAGTATTGGGAATTGTATGAAGAATTAGAAAAAGCAAGAGCATCTTTTCGTTTAGAATTAGCATCAGAATTTCGTTCACTTATTACACAAAATAGAGCTGACAGAGATGCATTTGATGCTAATGTTACAACATTTTTTCAATTTAAATTAGAAGTTGAGACAAATCTGTCAATCCATATTGCTATTGCTGCCAACATGCGTATATTTTTAGCAAGAAGATCATACTATGATAGAATTATGGTAGTTTCTGATAAACGCCTAGAACCATTAGTAGAAGAAATGAAACAATCTCAATTTGATGTTGCTTCTGTCAAACGACAACTTAAAGAATATGAATCAAGATTAAGACAAATTGTTCATGCAAAAAGAAATTTGGAAAATACATTTCGTGACACTATACAAGCTGGTTCTGGAGTACATTGGGATTTTCTTAAACGTGAATATAAATCTCAACCAAAAATTCCAATTAAAAAACAAATGAGAACATCTGAATTTTATTGGATGATGATGAAAGCTGTAAAACATTTTGATGATCTTGAAACTTTTCTTCAAATTTATAATTACTCAACATTATCGAAAATTATTGCAAATGCGTTATCAGATTTAAATGATGAAACTCAAAAACCTGATGATTTGTCATCTATGATGTGGGATAAGTTTTTAGCAATGAGATGTCATCAATTACTTATTGACTATGAGAAAGAAGCTATTTCACTTGATGAAGTTGGTTATAAAAAAGAACTTGCAGAGTCTATTAAAAGAACTAATAAAGTTACTAAAAGAATGAAAAAAATTCTAAAGAAAGAAGCTCGTTATTTGTCTGTCAAACGATATATGATGACTAATACACCAATTGCTTTAGTTCTTCCTTGTGTACTTGTAGAATTTCCTGGTGATGTATCTGCTACTCCAAATAATACTTGTTTTATACCAAAAAAGAAAGCAATTGGAGCTCTCAAGAGAATTCGGGTATCAAATTCTTTTTTAATCACAAAATCTATTTTATCTTCATATCTTTATTCTTATTGTTATTATATAGCGTTTGAAAAGAGATGTTGAAGGTGGAATTGAAAAGACAAAAACAGATCAAGAATTTGTTCGTAAAATAGCATGGGATATTCGTTGGGCATTAATGAATGCAAATCATTATAAAGCTGAAGCTCATTGTATTGAACGAGTTCGAGTTGAAACGAACTATCCTTCAACATTTGGAAAGATTTGGTAATCTTAATAATTATAAAGCTATGCAATTGGAATTGGTAGCTAAAACACATCAATTTGAGTTGGAGGTAAAATGAGACGATGACGATGAGGTATTACTTTAGAGAATGTTAATCAAAATTTTTCATTTTTCTAATAATAATAGAGACATAAAAGAGTTTTGAGAGAAAGAGAACGAGCAAAAAAGAAAATCATCAAGCAAAGAATGTCAACGGAAGAACGAACTTATGAATCGAAAGCCGAAATTTCTTAGACTCAACAGAAGAATTCATATTTTATGTAAGAAAGTTATTCCATTTATGGCTAAAGTCGAAAAAAGAATGGATAAGAAAAGATATAGACTTTTCTTTTGGGACAAGTTTAAAGAAGCACATGATGATGTTAAATATAATGTTAATGAGCTTAAATTTCTTGAAGAAGAAATGGTTCGCTGGTATCGGGTAAGAAAATCTAGTGGTATATATAAATTATAAAAATTAACAATGATTATTTGTTATCAGCGTACTTATCCAGTACTTGAAGATGCTCAAAAATCTCATAATCAACATACATACTCAGAAAGGAATAAACTACCAGGATTATGTGGTGCTAATAAGAAAACATAATTTTATGAAGGAATATATAAAGATGGTGAAAGTTTATTCAATCTTTTCTCAGAAAAATAAATAAAATATAATATATTAATTATTACACTTGAGTATCACATCCTCTACTTATTGGATATTTATAACATAGTGCAGTACGAGCTAAAGGTGTTATTTGAGTACTTCCATATAAATGTAATTTCTTTAGATGAGACATATTAGCAAATGCACAGTAAGCAGTTATATTTGTAATTTTAATTCCTAATCCTCTGAGAACAAGAAATCTTAGTGATGATAAATATGAAATAGGATATCCATCCATTTCATCAGGTATAATTGGCTCATAACTTTCATAACCAAGTTCTTCTCTCATTCTTTTACAACCACTTTTACTAATTCCAGTTAAGCCACTATCAGTTAAATAAGTACAATTCCCTACAATCTGCAAGCATTGTAATTTTTGAAAATTCTCAATAATAATTTGCATATCTTCATCTTCAATAGTTGCTAATGCTTCTGATGGATGTCTAGTTTCTAATCTTGAATTATGGTCAATTAAATTCAAATGAGTTAAATTAGGATAACTATAAATTAATTGTTGAAAATTGTAATTATAAAATGTATGAGATTTGTTAAAATATTGAAATTCTTTCATATTAGGAAAGATATCAAGTCCTAATGTTGATGGAATTGCTTCTTGAATTTGATCAGAAGATTCACGAAATGTTTGAAATGATAGTGATGCTAAAGATGAATTTAATTTTTCATTTACTGGATATGGTCCTGTTACATCATTAGCAAACATACAAAGATTTATATGAAGTTTTTGTTCTGATGTTGATGATAATTGAAGTAAATGCTCAATATTAAGTTCTTTTCCAATTTCATAAAAAAGACAACTTAAAGAAAAATTTTGTAATGATGGAATACTTTGAAGAAATGGAACAAGTTTTGATTCTAATTCATCTGTTTCAAGAGAAATAATACCAAATTGGATTGAAAGATTTTGTAAAGCTGTCAATTTTAGATTTGTATCCCATTTTCTTTCTGTTATAAATGTTAAAAACTCTTGAAATGAATGATGTTCATCTGAAGTTCTAAAATCAAATGGTTGACCCATTGTTTTAAATGGGAAACTGAGACTTTTGAGATTATTAGAATTTTGTTGTAATAAAAGAGCTAAATTAGTATAAAATGAAATTGCTCTTTGTGGTTGAAAATTTTGATCTGTTGTTAATTCTAAACGACGTAATTTGTTACATCTTAATAATAAAATTTTGATATATGTTGTACATTCAACTAATTGACTTCTATGAATACAAACTGTTTCTAAGTTTTCTAGTGATTTCAATTTCTCTTTATTTGGCATTTGTTGGAAATTAGGATTCTCACTTATAATATCTTCTTCTTCAATTCCACTATTAAATGTTGCATAGTCCCTACACAAGTTACAATGATGGTTTTAGGTTAAATACTTAATATGTGCTTACTTAAGTTGAATAAATTGTTACATGCCAGCAATACATATCTTGCACATCAATAAATGTTGTTAAATTATTACATTCCATTAATAATTCCAATATTTTTGTCCAATTCAAAGAGCAATTATGTAACTCAAAGGTAGTAATTGTTTCAAAATTTAAATGTTGAGTCCATGCAATTTGCCTAATACTTGTTCGTCTAAATCTCAAATGATTCCATAAACAATTTTTACTTTCTGAATTTTCCATATATGTTTCACATTTACTTCCAGTATTGTCATCTCTTCTACCATCAAATATAAAACAACTTTTCTCATTCAATACTCCAAATCCAATAATTATATTATTTAGAAAATGTGATGCTAAACGACAGTTTGTTAGTGTGGTTAGAGGAAGAAAATTTAAGATTTTCAGTAGGACAGTATCCTATAGTATATATTAGCATTGATGGCATAATATTAAGTTAATTATAAAAAATTATAGTATTTTTAGGATATCAAATTATACTAACGGGTATATCTGTAAGTGTTGTTACTTCTTTGTTGTCAATTTCTTCTTGTTGATCATCTTCGTTGAGGCTATGTCGTGTAACAATTAACCATATATAATTAATTAGTATACAGTGATATGTAAACAAAGTAAAATTAATAGCGT